>MU192532.1:17102-28668 GCA_016904865.1 Pissodes strobi | reverse complement strand
TAACTACTTCCAAGCATTCATCCTTTCACACATAAAACTAAATAGGTACTGTACATTCGGTTAATTATTATTAAATGTCTAACAAAACTTCTTGATTATTTAAATCTAAAATGAACTAGATGACTCCTTTCTTTACTGAATTTAATTGAACTTTGTTGTATTTAAACTAACTGTTTTTCGAGTGAACGATTGTACTGCTCTTAAATCTAATTTATCTAAAAGTGGATAGAAAATCGGGACCTCCGGCGAGCCCATTATTGCATTTGAGAGGGTAAAAATATGCTCTTTCTTTATTTGACATATTGTTGTTTACACAATATTGACGGAGACAAAGACATATTGAATTTAAACGTTTAAAAAACGTTCTCCTTGATGGAGAGGGACAGCTTACTTTCCAGCGATTGTTGCATATAACGGAATCTATTACACCGACAATCCAGGTTCGGACTAAGGAGTAACTGAAATACAATGCTTTAAATGCACAAATTTCTACTTACCTCTGGTCAAATAAATTTATTCGGAGTTTAATTATGGCATAATCATACTACGAACATACAGGGTGTTATCACCAAACTATAAGGTAAAAAACGCCAAGTAATACACTTGTTGGGGTGTTTCCCCAATACAGTGTATACATTCTGAATCGAAAATAGTTTTTGAATGTTTATTGTACCAATTTATTTGTTCAAATCATATACATAATAATGTTGGAAATAACCTAAGCCGCTCGGTAAGAAAATGGTTCCACATACAGTCAATATTTGCATCCTACAACAAAAGCAAATTCAACATCTGAATTCGCACATTGATTCATGTGCGAAGTTGTCGGCTTGTGACATATTTCCGTATTGTATCAATCGTGACAAATGAAAAGAGTTACAAACATTGTAAACGAAATATAGAAGCAAGTGAAGCTATATTGTAGTCTGTGTCGGAGGCGGATGGCAGGTTAATGCAACAGGATAAAAAGTCATGGAACTATGCAGACTTGTGGCCACTCAAAACGTGCATGGTTTATCCAGGCTTTACATAGCAAAATGACAACGAAATTGGTGAATTGAAATCTATGATAAGGGGACTTTAAACTGAGATAGGCTATTGAATTTCTAAATGAAAAATGCGAGAAGAGGAAAAGAACTAAAATAATATCGGATATGTTTACTGAAATGTTTACGGACAACACAACAGGTGTTGAAGTGTGAGCAGCATACGTCGAAGAATTCATTCCAGGAGGAAGATATACAGTACCAAAACAGTAGCTGGTCCCTCCCAGTTGAACAGCTACACATATTTCCTCAACAGTAGGATCTTCAATTTGCAGCAAACGAGATTTAAAGTCATCTCGTATAGCAATAAGAACTCCACCACCGCGCTTTTTCGCACTGTTTTTAGTGTGTCTCATTCCGATAAACTATATAACGACTAGAAAGAAGCTCCGAGTCATTAATATTACAGTCCAGCCATGTTTCCGTTAAGGCAATATCAGGACATAATTCAGATAACGCTGCTGACAGGAACTCCTTGAGCTTAGTACGTAGCATTTAAAGATCCTTTACACAAATAGTGCACTATGTAAAAATCGACCTCTCCTATTGGTCGATCCATCTCGTATTACGATGTCTGCGTGATGCAATCGATTTCTATCAAGAGCTCTCGTGGTGTAGAGGTTTATACAGCTGGGTCTCACCTGGACGGCCGCGGTTCGAACCCCGTTGCTATTTTTTATTATTTTTTTAAGATTATGTTTCTAAACAGTTTTTTTCTTGATTTTTGGGTATGTCTTGGGTTAGTTTGGGTTAGCACCTGTTTAGTTTCCTTTTCTTGAGCCATGCGGATTGACCAATAGGGAAGGCCGATTTTTATATAGTGCACTATTTGTGTAAAGGATCTTATAATGTTAGTACGTAACCCTCTAACATTTTGGTACAGAGCTTTTTCTATAGGTTTGCTGGTAGGTTGTTCACCAGTTGAAAATTCCCATTCCTCATAGGTTGTCTACGTGGACGAAACTCCTTGATGGCAGTTCCTGTGGGCCATAATCCAGGATCCAAAAGACCTTTAATTAGGGTTTCTTTGACTTCTATTTGAAATGAACACAGATCTTCGTTTTTGTCGAGGACAAAGCACCGGGCATCACTAATTTCCAGATTTTTCTAACAATTCCTTAATTTATATTCACGAACATTCCTCGGTCTTTTTATATTACTCCGATCCTCTATTGTTCAGCTTATCTTCCTATTGTAAACAATTCTTGTCCATCAAAAATAAGGAGTTTTAGCATAGATAACGTTAACAAGGATACTGTAACATCAAAAGATATGGAGGGAAATGATTGAAGGAAAGTGTGTAAAATGTAAAGAAGATATAAAAGAAGAATATTATTTATGCGATATATGTAATAATAAAATGCACCCAGCATGTGTCCAATTGAGCAGCTCAAAAGTGAGATGTATGCCTCTACAAAAAAGAACACTGATATATGATGTGAAAACTGCAGGGATGTTTTTTTAAAAAATCCAGCATTGATTGTTCTTATGGAAGAAGTACAAAAACATTAAACAAATAGAACAAGCACTGCCCCGGAGTCCCTGCCGATACGGAACCCCCAATATAATGAAGTTGTGAAAAAGAAAGTTGAGGAATCTGATAAATAAGAAAGAAGTGTTGTACATAGGATGGAGAAAATGTAAATATTTTGAGCATGTTAATGTAATTCTATGTTATAATTGTTGGAAACATAGTCCAACAATGTACAAACGTTAATATAGTTTGTCCAAAATGTAGTGGAAGCCACAAGCAAGATGAATGTGGAAGTGAAGTCAACATATGTGTAAATTGCAAGTATGCTTCGGAAGTTCTAAAGTTGCGACATGTAAATTATGAATATACAGCTTACAATAGAGATTGTGAGACATACAAAAAAATATTCGAGCAATTGCAAATGAGAGTTAGCTATCCTAGTACATATAACTCCAAACCAAATATATAGCCATTAAAAAGGAACAACATAATGTATCTTAACATGTGACTTAGTGGAATTTGCATAAAATTGAAAAAAAAAACATTACAACATACTCAGCGTGTACTAATCTCCAAATTCAAGTCACAGTGAATTTTTATCGAAGTTAGAAGATATATTAATTAAATATGCCATAAAACCAGAAACTTTATTGGTGTTGGGTGACTATAACATAGACCTTAACAAAAACATTTTATTCAAGAAAATTAAACAACATAATTAAAAGAAATGGACTTTATCAGTTAGTACAACAGTGTACAAGAATTACACCACAAAGTGCAACAAAAATTGACCTTCTAATTACCAGTGACAAAGAAATTGAACATCAAGTACTCTACACTCCATAAATAGCAGATCATTCCATACTAACAATTGATATACCTGAGGTTTTATCACATGTATACCGAGATACCAAAAATTTTAATGAATTGCAGTTTCAAATGAACTTGATTGATTATAGTTGGCCCAAACGCTTACAGGACATTCATGTAATGGCCAATTTTTTGGTAAAAACATTTGACAGTGAAAATTGATCAGTATGCACCTACAGTAGTGAAAGAAATAAGCTGTAAATGGGGAAACAAGAAATGGTGGACACCTGAATTGGATGATATTAGGTTTGTTCTAGCAGCGATTTCAAACCATCCGGAGTTTGCGCATAACGATATAAGTGTCACTTATATCGCTATGCGCAAACTCCGGACGGTTTGCAACCGTTTGAAATCGCTGCTAGTTGTCAAACCTAATGTTAAAGAAGAGAAAACAAATATAAAGCAGCAATAATTACAAGGGCGAAAGGTGGAGTTGGGCGGAGAACGACTGGCAAATATACCAACAACAAAGAAATCTAACATTAAAAAAAATAAGAGAACAAAAGAAAAGTTACTAAAGAAACTAGTGGAGATTCTAAAGAAATGTGGAAAACGCTGAAGAGTATAATTAAATCTGATAGAAAATGTAATAGTACAAATGGTATTATGTTTGATGGACAACTTAAAACAAATAGCTTAGAAATTGCTGACAGAATTGATGATTTCTACATAGACAGTGTAAAAAACTATCTATTGTGCCTGATCCAGCGGAATGTGATATAATGCTAAAGAATATAATAACTCCTTCAAAAAAAAATTACCGAATTTAAGCAATTGCAGCTATCAGAACTTAGAAAAATAGTAAAAGATTTAAAAAATAAGAAAAGTAGCACTGAAGGAATAACCACTGCAATATTGAAACTGGCATTTGAGGTCATTGGTAACCGATTCCTGGAAGTGATAAACCAAAGTTTAGAAACTGGGTCATTCCCTAATGAATGGAAAATATCAACCTTTATTTCAATAGAAAAAGTTAGTGGCACTAATAAGTGTGAAGAATACGCTTGAAGTACGGACGTGTTTTTAATTCGCCCTGTGCTCAAAAGGTGTTTTTTTTTGTTTGTTTATACCAGTGAACATTTATAAAACAGTGTTTACAACATGGATTTAAATAGTGGTGGAGATAGTAATGTTGACAAAAAAAGGCTAGCAAAACGTTCTATTACGGTAAAAAGAACTTCTTCTTTGGGTTCAACAAATATTAGTCAGGCAGAAATATATAAAATTATTGGAATTGAAAAAAATGTTACTACTGATAATGAAATAAATAGTGAAATACCCGCAGAATCAAATGATAAGCAAGTGGAGAGTTTTAGCAAAGACGACGTTAATTCAACAGCAGATATTATTTTTAAACCTCGAAAATCTGTACTACGAACCCCGCCAAATACAGATGTTACCAAGGCGCAAATCGAGACGGACGATACTGATAATGCATTTAATGATGAATCGTCAGACGCTGCGCTATAACGGTACGCAAAAAAGGCCTCGCTCTGGTTCTAGCCCAGGGTCCCTCGACAGATGCAAATCAAGGAAGCCAAATTCCCAGGACAGCCAAAGTAGTCCATTTAAGGAAAATAGTCCGACCGAGACCAGGGTCCCTTTAATGCAATCAACTGAAGAAATTTTAAATGAAGTTCTTAACTCCCTTCAAGATATACATGATAGCAGCAAGCTGAGTAATCAAACCGATCCCAAGGATATTGCTGAGGCAGTATTTGCTATACAACAGAATGTCACAACCCTAGCATTCAGAATTGGGCAAACTGACAAAAGAAATGTGGAATTAAGCAACAAAATAAAGGAGCTCACATATGTAAATACTATACAACCTGCACAAAACCTCTTACCGTTACCAACTACATCGCATGCATCCCAGACTCCTTTAAACGATAGGCCCTCTTTTAGTGACGTTCTAAAGGTTAGCACAGCCAGAAATAATCCAGGGAATGCTATAGGTATCACAGAATGGAAAACTCCGCCGCCACAGAAAAAGAAGCATGAGACAATTATTAAAATAAATGGTCTAACAGATCCCAGGATTGTCATGCAAGAAATTAAAAATAATATAAAGAGTACTGGAATGAGTGGGAATTTTAAAAGAGTTAAACAACTTCAAAGTGGGAGTGTCATAATTGAATGTGAAAATTCCCTTCAGCAACAAAAACTTAGCGAGAGTTTAACTCATTCCACAAAAAATATAGTCGTTAGAAGCATGTCAAGCACCGATCCCATGGTAATGATAACAGGTATACTAAAAGGATATACACCCGAGGATTTTATTAATGAATTTATAAGTGAGAATCAGCTGGCGGATTCTTTGGGCGTGGAAGCGGCGGGCAACTTTAAATTTATTACCAAAAGAGAATGTAGAAATAATACCAAGGAAAACTGGATATTCCAAACAACTCCTGAAGTATTTAAATGGCTAATTAGAAATAACAACCTCACTTTTGACCTGTGCCCTGCGTTTATTCAGGAATATACAAATGTGGTTTTGTGTTTTAAATGCTGTTTATTTGGACATGTTGCTAAACATTGTACAGCTAAAGTATTATGTTGCTACAAATGTGGAGGAAATCATAGTTCCACAGAATGTGATGCAGGTAAATATGAATGCCCAAACTGCAAGAGGTTTAAGATTGCAGAAAGAGATCACTCAGCTCGTGACTCCAGTTGCCCAATTTACATCCAGAGACTTCGAAGACTACAAGAAAACACAAATTATACAAAGACAGTACCTTTTTTAGCTCCAAAGCGAATAAAACTAGTAGCCGGGTTGCTTCAAAAGCACCGGAGAAACTGAGACCCAAAGAATACCCCGATAAAGATGAGTTTGCATTGGTACACCAAAACCTGCAATCCATAGGAAACTGTGTGTTGGAAATAGAAACTCTAACAGAGGACACTCAGTGTAGTGTATTATGTGTAACAGAGCATTGGAAGACTCAAGAACAGTTGCAAAACTACAATATTAGTAATTTTAGAATAGCTAGTAGTTTCTGTAGAAAAGAAGAAAACAGACATGGAGGAAGTGCTATTTATGTAAGAAAAAAATTTGGTTTTAAGGAAAGAAATGACTTAAACAAACTAGGTTTAGAGGACCATATTGAATGTTGCACTTGTGATCTAAAAATATCCAATAAAAATGTAGTAATAGTTGCTGTTTATAGGCCACCCAATGGTAACATGCAGGTTTTTTGTGATAGGATGGAAGAGTTGTTAACAGCCAGTACAGCTACTGGAAGAACAATTTTTATTCTAGGCGACTTCAATGTGAACTTTATGTCAAATGACAAAAAGGCTGCGGATCTAGAATCGTTAATTGGCTCATTTAATGTAAAGTACACTATCACGGACCCCACCAGAATCACCCCCAATACAGCAACATGTATAGATAATATTCTAACAAATTGTGATCTGGAATATGTTACTACGGTCTTACACACGCATATCTCAGATCATACTTCCCAAAAAATTACAGTTTTTATTGATAGGATCACCCCACTGTTTGTTGAAAAAAGATCTTTCAGTGAGACAAATAAAAAGGAGTTTCTTGAAAAATTAATAATAAATAATTGGTCGTCGGTATATGCTCAAGAACCAAGTTCTGTAAATGAGCAGTGGGAGGATTTTATTAGTATGGTTCTAATACACTTTTATGAATCTTTCCCAATTAAGAAACATCCTGTTAAAAATTATAACAAAAGTAAATATAAACAGCATGTCCCTGAGATACGTGAGTGTAAGACACAATTAGATAAGTTGTACATGCTAAAAAATGTAAAAAGTGATTATAAGAACTTGTATGTTGAAAAAAAAAGAGAGTATGATAAAATATTGTTGGAATGCACTAATAGATATTACTGTAACAAAATGGCAAAATCAGATAATAAAACAAAAACAACATGGGCAATTGTTAATGAAATCACAGGGAACAAAATAAACAAAAGTATGGGGTTAGAAGGTACCTTTGGAGAAATAGCAAATAAATTTAATGATTATATATCTGCAGCTGCTCCTACTTTATTAAAAAATATAGAAGATATCCCCTTTGCTACAAACACTGCATATTGCCCTAACAGCATGCCACTTAAATTAGTAAATGCCCAAGAAATATCTGATCTTGTCAAAAATATTAAAAATAAAAATAGTAGTGGACATGATGAGATTTCAAATACATTGTTAAAGTATATCATAGGAGCTATTATGAGACCTTTGGTATTTATTATAAACAACTCCCTAAGGTGTGGCATTTTTCCGGACCAATTAAAAACCGCCTTAATTGTTCCTGTGTTTAAGAAGGGTGATGAATCAAAAATTGAAAACTACAGGCCAATTAGTTTACTGTCTTCTTTTTCAAAGCTATTTGAACGAATAATGTGTGCATGGACCATATGTACGATAATAGTTTAATTGGTGCAAACCAACATGGCTATCTGAAGGGTAGGTCAACACAAACGGCAATCTTTCAGTTTTCATACTACATTATAAAATCTTTGGACAGTGATGTTTTGCCTTTGGGGCTTTTTCTCGACTTGTCTAAGGCCTATGATACTTTAAATTATGATATACTAATAAAAAAACTAGAACTGTATGGAATCCGGGGAGTGTCATTAAATTGGGTATTATCTTATCTTTCATCTAGAAAACAGCAAGTAATTGTAGGAAAGGGGAATAAAAGGGCTGCATCTGAAGTGGTTGAAATAACACTAGGTGTACCACAGGGAAGTGTAATAGGACCTATTCTATTTCTTATCTATACTAATGATATTAGCGATCTATGCAGTGAGAACTGCAAAATTACTAACTATGCAGATGACACAAATATCTTAGTTACAGCTACCTCTACACCAACTATGATTGAGTCTGCCAAAGATGCATTGGAAAGGACCTATGAGTGGTTTGCAAAAAATAAACTAGTATTGAATAGCGATAAAACAAATATGATTTTATTTAAAACAAATCATTCAAAAGTTGACCAACCGCAATATCTAAACATTAGGGAGGTGGATTTAAAATTTTCAAATTGTATTAAGTTTCTAGGAATTATGATAGATGACCAACTCTGTTATGATAAACACATTGATTACCTATTGGCCAAGATTAACAGAAGCTGTTATTCTCTAAGAATATTGGCTAAATATGTTGATTACTACACTAAAAAAACTGTGTACTTTTCTAATGTTGAATCTCATATCTTGTACGGGAATTGCAGAGATATAGATAGAATTTTTATAAGTCAAAAGAGAGCGTTGAGAATTGTTTTGAACCTGCCTTTGCGAGAATCATGTAGAGGAAGATTTAGAGAAGATAATATCTTGACTGTAGCTGCAATTTACATACAAGAGTGTATAATATTCTTCTTTAAGAATAGATCTCTCTTTGTTAACTGTGAATCACAAAGTACCTACTCCACGGGAACTGGAAATTTAATCTATCCACAGCACCGACTGAAAATGTTTGAAAATGGGGCATTTTATTCATGTATAAAATTATATAATAGTATACCCGATGAACTAAAAATTATTAATAGCTTAAGACCTCTTAAGAAATCATTGTTCAAATTCTTATCAAACATTGAGCCATATAGCCTTAATGAATATTATAATTATGTGGGTATCTGGTAGGATCTCTCTTTTTTTGTGACACTATTTCATTTTATGTAACATAATATTGAAATAAAGATTATTTATTATTATTATTATTATTATTAATATAGACCAATAAATATGGTGGCAACATATGAAAAGTTTTTAGACATTGTAGTAAATAATCAAGTTCGTGAATATGTGCAGGAAAACAGACTTATTACAAGCTTTCAAGCAGGATTCCGGATCAAACATTCATGTGAAAGTGCTTTACAGAGAAAGTAGGGAGTAGGGGTAGTTTTTTAGACTTTCGTAGAGCTTTTAAAACAATTAACAGGCAGTTATTAATCAAAAAGCTGCACAAGTATGGAATTCAAGGAAATGTGTTAAATTGGTTTTTTTTTTCACAGTACTTAAAAACAAGAACTCAAGGAACAAAATACCTAGACATATTTTCCTCAGTTAAAATGAATGACCATGGTGTTCCACAGGGTACAGTGTTAGGCCCAGAACTGCTTGTGTTCTATATTAATGACATTGTTAATGTAGTTAAGGGGTGTGAAATACAACTGATTGCAGATGACACTGTACTTTTTGCAAAGGGAGATAAAATAGAGGACAGAGTGAGCTTGATGAATGAGGATTTGGATAGGATATATAAATGGTTATGCAATAACAGTTTAAGTATTAATGCAAATAAAACAAAATTTATTATATTAAAATCCAAATATAATGTAAATAACACATATAATCATGATGGTGTAATGATTCATGGTGGCAACATAGAACAAGTTAGTGAATGTAAATATTTAGGAATAACTATAGATGAAAATTTTACATTTGCTAATCACGCAGTTTATATAACTAACAAAGTGTCAAAGAAAATTAATCTATTATGTAGAATAGGGAAAGATTTGAGCACTTGGACTAAAGTGCTTATATATGTCAGTAATTCTTCCGCATTTTAATTATTGTGCCACCATATTGCATATGTTTAACAAAGGTGATATTGATACTCTTAAAAAAAAAACAAAACCAGGCATTAAGATATATTTTAAGATGTAACAGATATGGTCGAACAAAAGATATGTTAAAATCAACAGATTTATTAAGTGTAAGGCAAAATATATTTTTTAATACAATGATTGTACTGTACAAAATAAAGGATAACTTGTAACTCAAACTGGGGGCGACAGAAATTTGGTACAGTTCAATGCAGCAAAGACCCAAGCAGCCACGTTTACCAAGAGGGCCAATACGGCGGGCCCTGACATCATTATGGCAGGATCGACCATTCCTTCATCCTCGTCAATTGGCCTGCTGGGTGTCTCAGTCAGCAGCAATATGTCCTGGCATGACCATGTTGCTAACATCGCAAAATCATCCTCCCACAAGCTTGGTGCGCTATTTTCTCAACAAAAAACTGCACACACCACAGCAGTTGCTCTTGCTCTACAAAGCACAAATAAGACTGTGCATAGAATATTTCTCACACATCTGGGGTGCCACACCAAAGCACACTCTAAAGCTGCCGGATTCCATTCAGAAGAGAGCTGGGCATCTTGTCGGCAGTGGCGTAGCTACCGGGTGGGCCAGGGGGGGCAAGGCCCCACGGCGCCAAGATAAATTAGGCGCCGCTCCGAATTTATAAATATGCTAATGCTAACAATGCTCATGAGCTTAACTGAGTTTTTAAATTAATTAAATTATAATACAATCAAAGACCGAAATACGTATTAAACTTTTTACCCAACCAATACATTTTGTGTCAGGTATTTATTATTTGTTCTCTGTGGAATAAAAAGATATATCCCGGCGCGGCCGCGCGGCGGCATTTGGTACATGCAAATTTGTAAAAACACTGCGTAAGGCGGCATGCGACTTCAAAGACAAACATTCGGAAAATTTCGGTCGTAAAAAAGTATGTGTTTGTTAGAGTTTCGTATTTAGGAAGTACCATTAGCCAGACAAGTCTAAATAAGTAGCCTAGCAATACTAAGCATAGAAAATGAATTTGTCTAAAAAATTAATTTTGATCAAATAATCGATCAATTTACGTCGAATTAAAAACGAGAAAAGACCAATGTTTAATTAATTAAATAAGGTTACAGATTTGTAGTTTACGTTTATATTTAAATTTGTATGTACCTGTTGGTTGGTTGCCGTTTATATATTTTACATTCATATTCCTGTAAATAAAAAAAAGCGTTTGCACTATGTGCGCATATCAGAAGTGAAACTTCTTAAACTTAAACGTCCTAACCTCGGATTTGGTTAAAAAGTAGTTTTTTTTAAATATACCACTCAGCTAACAAAAAGGAAGACCTAAATGAAAAAAAAACTATTCTTCATAAAAGTTTTGCTAATGTCTTGAGAAGGTAATAGAGAAAACCCCATATTTTTCTCTAGTAAACTAACAAAGATATCACAATAATTATCCGCCCTAGCCTTATACATATCTTAACGGTTTTGGTTAAAAAGTAGTTTTTTTAAATATATCACTCAATTAACCAAAAGAAAAGGCCTAAATGAAAAAAATATTCTTCATAAAAGTTTCGCTTATGTCTTGACAAGGTAATAGAGCA
>MU192532.1:0-16375 GCA_016904865.1 Pissodes strobi | reverse complement strand
TAATAGAGCAAACCCCATATTGTTATCTTGTAAACTAACAAAGATATGACAATAATTATACGCCCTAGCCTTATACATATCTTAACGGATTTGGTTAAAAAGTAGTTTTTTTTAAATGTATCACTCAATTAAACGAAAGAGAAGGCCTAAATGAAAAAAACTATTCTTCATAAAAGTTTCACTTATGTCTTGACAAGGTAATAGAGCAAACCCCATATTTTTATCTTATAAACTAACAAAGATATCACAATAATTAAACGCCCTAGCATTATACATATCTTAACGGATTTGGTTTAAAAGTAGTTTTTTTTTAAATATTGGTATCACTCAATTAACATAAGGGAAAGGCCTAAATGAAAAAAAAACTGTTCTTCATAAAAGTTTCGCTTATGTCTTGACAAGGTAATAGAACAAATCCCGTATTTTTATCTTGTAAACTGACAAAGAAATCACAATAAACGTCCCTGACCGTTTTCAGTTCCCTGTCAGCTCGCGCGCCGGGTGTAAAATTTGAAGGTCGCGATCCCGCGAAGTTTCACTTCAAAAATATACGTTTAATATTATGATGTATTATTTTTGGATTAATTTGCGTATATACACAAAATATAGGTTTGTTTTAGGCGCCAGCGGATAGGCTTGCCCTCCGGCGCCCACATTTCTAGCTACGCCACTGCTTGTCGGCGACCCGGAGTTAACCTGGAATATGGATAGTCTGGAACACCGTATACATGTGGCTGAGATGTCCCTGTTTTACAGATACTTTCAGGACATATGTTCCCAGGATTTGGCACGCTTCATCCCGCTCCTGGCAACGCCTGTCAGACAGTCACGACAGACGGCAAGAGCGCACCAGTTCGTCGTACAACTGGAAACACCTAGAACATTGCTTTACAAGAACTCCTTTGTCTGGCGCACTGCATCACTGTTTAATTACAACATACAACTATTCACGAACCGTGTCAATCAACATCTTCGCACACACACTGCTCGTCGAGCACCATAGGATCTCCCTTTAGTGTGTGTGCCACTACCATAAAAAAAATCTGTCAAATTTATTGATTTCTAATAAGTATATTTTGCCATAATATATGATACCAAGTGCCCCATGCCCCACAAATAATTTTAAAAGGTAATTTTATTATTCACTTAGGCTAAGACAATCTTCACAAATAGTGTGGTTAGAATTAATTAAAAAATAAAATATTGTTTAATATTTAAGCATAAAAATGGTGTCAAAATAAGATTAGTTAATAATAAATTTTCCTTTCAATAGTAAATTTTATAAACATATTCTCCAAATTCAAAGTATTGAGTATTTATTTTAATTCCTTTTATTCACACCAGTCACAGATAGGTAAATAGACCAAAGTTGCTAGAACTTGAATCACTTAAGCATCAATAACATAAAACTACTTATATTAATTTTCCTATTATCTTGGTACATTCAAAAGGGGAAATAATGGTTAACTCTCGAGGTTACTCTCCCATAATTTTATAATTAGCTTTCTTTAACAATTAAACTTTCAAAACCTACAATTCTAATTGAGGAATTAGGTAACAAAACCAAAAATTAAATATTTCTTGTTTAGCATTTTTCTTTCTCCAAATTTATTTATGGAACAAGTCCAAGTTGTATTACTTATTTGTAGAACTTGAGTAATGAATAAAGAGATACTCTACTTTAAAAGATTTAAACAGAATGTAAATAGGATAGGAAACCATTTGATTAATGGGCATATAAACAATTATACCCCAGATAGCTTCCACAACAACTTATCAAAGTAAGTATTGTGACATGAGCAGCAGTAAAATTGATTATAAATCATCATTTATATGATACAAACTTACAGCATCAGTAGCCTTTTTTAGGACAAATTAAAGAAATGAGCAAAGTATTACGTTGAGCACACCCAGTTTAAAACTTACCCATCTAGATCAGATACATTATTATCATTGAAAGTCCACAACATATGACTATACATCCACTTGGTTTTGCAAATAATAGTAACATTTTCTCCTAAAGGTAAGCGCAGTGGATTTTCATACTTCAAAACTTCAACAGTCATGTTTAACTCTTTGTCAACTTGTGTGAAATCTTCTAAAAATTTGAGTAATTGTTTTATGCAGATCAGGAATACTATGTAGTCATATTACATTTTTCTTTAAGTTATAAAAATGTATATAATGCATTGCACCTACTTGAATGAATATACTTTATCTGACATGAAGTAAATAAGTAAACAATGTTTACTCCATTACAACTTGACTAATGCCAATATAGTATTCCTAAATGTAATCAAAAACAACTGTAGAACTTTCTTTACATTGCAAAGCCTAATGAAATCTATATTTACTAAAAACCTACCTATTGGATTGCCATAAACCAAAGGATACAATAGTAAAACGAATATTGTGTAGTGATAATGGGCTTGGCAAATCATGATGATTTTATTTTAAGTACTTTTCTAAGATGCACAATAGTTTATTATTGATAAACACTACGTCTTAAGGGAAGTTTAAACCAAACAACCTCATTTCATCTGTACAAACATCATAATTTCATCGTACATTTTTCCATAACAAATTGCCGACTACTTTGTTGTGGAAACCATATTGAATTGAATATATAATAGTTGTCAAAATTATCAATAGAGGCCGCGGGCACTTGCATCTACCTACCGCAAATTTTTGACCTTCGGACCTGCGCATTTGGCAGCAACCCGGTGTTCCTTCTAATATTTCAAACGCGTTTATATAAGACATTTCGAAAAGAGCAGGAACGTAAGAGATTGGTTTAGGTGGTGAGGCTCGCGTCTAGAACGCAAAGTAATAGGTTCGAAGCCCGGCGCTAGCAAGTTTTTTATTATCGGATTAGTTATCTTTGGCATGCCTGAGGATAGTTTTCGTTGGTTGCGCCCGAAAGCGAGCGGAGGGCATTATATGAAGTGAAAATATACAAATATAAATATTAAACAACGCATGTAGCGCCATAAATCGTGCCGTTCGACAGAAGTCGGGGTCAAGGCTCACTGTACCGGTGAGACGCCGGTTGAGAATTACAGATGTGTAAAAGTTTGGCTCAAGTAGTCACGACCTTATTTAGAATGCGAGGGCAATTGGCTCGACGCCCGGGCCTTGCAAGTTTTGTCTTTTTTTTTTTTTGGTTTAGTTGGTTTTTGGCATGCCTTGGGTCAATCTTTGTTGCAGGACATTGCATGAAGTAAAAATCTAAAAATGCAAATGTAAACATTAAACAACGCATGTTTGCCAGAAATGTGATGCTCGCGCCCTGATGCCCCGGTTTCCTTAATCTTAAGCAGCACAGCGAAATCTTGGTTGCGTTCACCGAAGTCAGCATCGCTGGGCATTTATGATAATTATAGCGGTATCTACCGGTAGGTATACAGCGGTAATCAGCTGATTAACGTCGATACGTTCCGGTAAATGCTAATTGTCGAACGGAAACGGTGCGGATCGCGACTAACCTTAAAAAGACTTCCGTTTCGTCTTCGGTCGAGAGTGCACGTGTCGGGTATCGGCCATTTTGTTCCAGCTGCATATACATATATGTTAGTTTTGGGAATTCATGGTGAACGTTCAGGGACCGGGTAGTTTTCTCCCCGAATAAGATACAGACGTCCAGCCGTGGGTTTGAGCCCCGTACATGCTAGAGATTTTTATGTTTGTGAACGTCCGGCCGGTGGTGTTCGAACCTTAAAACAAGCCGTGCATGTATATGTCTGAGCCCCCAGGAGGACATACTCGACATACTGAGGGCTCTAAAAATAGTATCTCTATCCATCAAGGTGTAACCAATGTAGAAGGGTCGCTCTACCTCTTGCTAAGCCTGGATAAGGGTCGTTACTGGCTGAATTTTCTCACGAAAAAGGCCATCAGAGAGCTTACTACTACTACTACTACTAACCTTAAAATTTTTTTTTATTATAATGAAGAATAATAAACGTCAAGCTATCGCAATCTTGGCTACTTTTCAAATATCAGATAGTGGTGATTCGGAAACTGAAGGCATTATAAAATATTTTCAGTTTCAATGCAGAAAACATAAAAGAAGAAAAAATTAACGTGTGTTTATTGAAAAATATATTGAAAATGTTGCTTTTCGCTATATGATGTTGAAGGTATTTTAATTATTTCTCTCCAAAAATTAATGTAATAGTAAAATTATTTTTCGGAGTTTCGAAAGTATATAAGTAACAAACAGACTCGTAGGCTAAATTTGTAGGTTATGTCAATATAAGATGTAAATAAACCGACATGTACCGACACAAATAGCAGATCCATAAGGTTGGATCGCGGTACATGTATCGGTAGATTCACTTGAATTACAGAACGCGGTTGGTTATTGGAACACAAATTAACGAACGCTCAGATACATACCTGTAGATACCGCTCCAATTATCGTAAATGCTCGCTGTGACTTTGCAAGTGAAATAAAGAAAATGGATCCCTTAATTTCGTTTCCCTTTAATTTTCCACTTCGTAACCTCGATCGGGTATTAAAGGTATTATAGACAAACGTCCCGAACAGAATTTGAAAGCTCAGGAGATAAGGACATGTAAGTGATCCCTTTTCAATTTATCTTTTTATGACACGTTGTAATTTCCATATATTTAGGAGTATTAAATATATGGTAATTTCATGATCAATGATCTGTCAAAGAGTAGGGATATTCCCAATTATCTCCAGTTAGCGATATTTCAGTTCGTAGTGCACTTGTGAATGCATGCGATTTAAAGAGCTACAGTTGGCAAGTATATGGCTCTCCGCTCGCTTCGCTCGTTCCAGGGCTTAAGAAAAGGAAACTAACAAGTGCTATCCCAAGCCATACTCAAAAATGAAGAAAAACACTGTTTACTTGAAAAAAAAACCAAAACCGATGGGATTTGAACCCGTGTCACCGAAGTGAAGGCCAACCATGCAGACCTCTAGACCATCTGCTGACTTACAAGCAACTGGTTGCATCGTGAAGACATGCGTCACCTCACGTAGCTAACTGAAATCTCGCCTCCATTTATCGGGCAAAGAGTAAATCCGACAACTATGCGCGTAGATCTACTTTGAACTTTGGGCTCTAATCCTTATCACATTCTTTCCTCAAATTAAGTTTAAATGGGCAAAATTAAAACGGTGTTAATTGCCTTACATTGAGGAGATCGCAATCCCGGAACTTAAGTCTCTATACTTAAATTACTTAACTAATTATGCACTACACTTTGCTTTGCAGTCAGTTTCCGCCATCAAAATTTGAAATTCTAAATTCAAAACAAAAGTATAGGCATATATCAATAAACTAATGGGTATAGATTTTATATCATGGGTATAGGTTAAGAAAGAGGCCCAACCTTAGATTAGGTAAGAGTAAGGATACCGCGCATGACATTAAGTCAATGTACTGAAATTGAAGCTTTTTCAGAGCGGCGGCCATTATTTATGTGGCAAAAACACCTATTGGTTTTAGTTTGCAGTTATTTTGTGAGTTTTTGAACAAAGAGAGATAAAGACTAAGATTCATAATGGTAAATTGTTTGGCATATGGTTGCAAGAGTCGAAGTGAGAAGAAGGAACCTGGAATTTCATTTCACAGGTAATTATTGTCTGCTGACCTTGTAGTTTATTTGCATATTTCTTGTTTTAATAATAATGCATAATTTACACATTGTGTTACCTCTGAGTATATCATGGTAGGGATGTTTATTTAATTATCGAGAGTAATTCACCGATAGATCGGTGGAGTAGTTTGATACCCGACCTTGGATATTTTCAGTCATCAAATAATCAATAAAGCCATAAATCTGCTTCAAGCAGAGTCATTCAACAGAGGCGTAGGTAATATATTTATTATGCTCTACCTATAAAGTAGCTATATTATTTTACGACTGAAAATTACTTTAACTTATTAATTATTATTTATTACTTATAATTTCAACTAATTTATTGAAGTTATCCAGTAATTTATGTGGCAGCTGGTAACAGGCTTTTTCCCATGTTATCTGTCCTCTTTTTCTTTGTCTAAGTGCTCAACACAATCTGGAGCACATCCTGCACATCGAAAAATAAAAGAACGCTAAATGACTCAACCGATGCAATGAGGAAGTCTCATATAAATTTTGTATTGCTGATATTGATAGCCCATAGAAAAAAAGTGAACATGCTTTTTCTTTTTCTCATAAGTCGAAAAATGAGGTAGATACAATGCCTTGAAATGTGCCTATGGCGTCACAATGCACATGAATTGTTACGGCACACCATGCTTAGTAGATCACGTACATCCCAACCCCGCCCGTCAATAGTTTGACGTTTAATGCGATATTGCCAAGATTTACGAGAGGCTAAATAACAAGTTGCGGTCCGTTAGCCGGGGTATTATTATGGATTTGCATGGCCCTCCGCTCGCTCCGGGGCTCCAGAAAAGGAAACTACCCAAGTGCTAACCCAAGCCATACCCAAGGCTAACCAAAAAACTAACTACGCCAAAAATAATAAATAAAAAAAGTCTTGCGTGGGGCCGTGATCGAACCAATAACCTTGGCATTTTAAGCGGGAACCATACCGCCTGAACCCCGATATCACATTCTTGAGTTGCTCAAAAAGTCTCATACCAATGCCTGAAGTCCAAAAATGCAAACAACATTGACACTATTGACGGGCGGGGTTGGGATTTACGTGCTATAGTGGATCAACACAAGACCTTGCTTGTACCACACCAGAAGGCTTCAGAGTTGCGCGTGAATCACATTGCTGATAAAAATTTCTAATATTACACTTCACGCATCAACAAAAACTAACCAAAATTAACCCAAGGCATGCCCAAAATGAAGAAACAGACATTTTACACAATAAAAAAAAAACGATTTGCCACTGGATTCGAACCCGAGCCGCCGTATCAGAAACTCAGTATCCATTCCGGACCAGTTGACAGAATTTCGTTAGACCCCAAAGATATGGTCGGTGTTTGTCAACAATGTATTGCACGCGCAACTCTGAAGCCCACTGATGTGGTACGGGAAACGTCTACTGGATCCACCGAATTGTATAACAACATAGTTCAGTGACTGGATCAGCCGTTGAATTGACATTAGGACCTCGACACCACTTGACAGTACTTGACAACACCGCAGAAAAAAAAAGTCGTCAATGTAATGTAGTGTAAATAGTAAATATTATTGTTTGAAATTTGAACTTGAATTCAAAAAATAGTTGTCGGCTTATAAAACGGACAGGAATATTATTTAAATTATCTGTGTAAATTATTGCGAAATGATGTCCATCGGGCCTAAAATGGATGGTGGTCCAAACACTAAATATTTCGAAAGTCAGGAAACTCTAAATATATTGGAAGGTGTGAAAAATTGGCTGCAAAAGAATTCAAAAAAGGTAAATAATTCCCACTTGTAAAAACTTTTGAAACTCTGCAGTGTTAACCCTTGTTAGAAAATATTCCAATACCATAATACCAATCTACATGTATGGTATAAAATATGAAATTACATTCATTTCTGACCTCTTTTTAGCACATCAACAATGACCCCATCACAAATAAAAGTATATCACAAACTGTGATACAATTTTTGCAATTTCAAGAAGATTTTCTGGGTAAAAAGGCACAGAAACCACCTATGACCCGAATACCTGTAAGTATTTTTTGCCCAAAGAATTTTCCGTTGTTATTTCCATCAGAAAATCGGATTTGTTTTGATTCAGTTTTTATTGCTATTGAAACTGAATATGTTTTATTTTAAAAAGGCAGTGTCTATTCTGCTCACTGTTCAACAGAATAGGTTTATTCCCTATTCAACCAACTGAATTACCCATGTCTTGAAAGTCCAGTGAATTGCTTTCAACAGGCCTGGTGGTGCAGTGGTCTGAGTGATGTGATCAGATTCTGTGCTTGTGATTTTAATAGATTATCATCAAATTAAAGGGAGTAGATTTGCTGTAAATTATTATGCCCCTGGAATGTTTAATAGGATACCCCACAATTTCAGAAAATTTTGAGACCCACACTGGTTTATTCAAATAGGGGGAGGTTCGCTATTCGCGAGGGTAGGTATGCCACCCGACAACAACACTTGCATCCCCTGCCTATACCTGGTTCTAGTCTTGTAAAAAAAATCTATAATTTATGAGACTGTGAAATTATTTAATCACATTCCAAATGGCATAAGAAATTTGCCAACATTGTACAAATTTAAAAATGCAGTTCGCAGTATTTTGCTTGTGAATTTCTTGGACATGTCAATACCCCCGAGGGCATAAAGCTGAATCCTACATAATAATTTACAGAGAGTTATGCATATTTAACAAAAACACAGAGCAAAAATAATATGTGACAAATACTTGAATATTAGAATCCAATCACAATAGCAAGAACATAAATTTTATTTTAATATTAATGTTTTTTAATTATTAATGCTTACATGCACTAAAATAAATTATTTCGGTTAGTTTAACTATTTAAGTATAAAATTCTAATATTTCTTTTGATAGAAGTTCACTCCTCTAATGGTATAATAGGGTACATTCCAGTCTGTATTGCTTCATTTAGTAGAAGAAATAGGGTGGTGATGTTTTAGATAAGTAAACAGTGCTGTTTAGAAATATTCTTAGTAGTAATTTTGCCTTGGAATATTTGAACATATTGAGATTCATTATGACATGAAATAAAATGCATAGATGTTATTTCAATGGAAAGTTGATGATTTGTGTAATATTAATACAGTCTTTATACAATTTCAATTGATATTTTTTATTTATTTAATTTTGTTTCAATTGCTTATACTTATTGTAAAAATGTGTTTTCTATGCTTGTTTGTAGGTTAATCAATCAATCCAGAAAAAAGTATTTTTTATATTGTAGCTAATTATTGATTGACATTTTTTAGGTAAAATATTTTCTGGACTTCAAGCCAGGTGGAGGCTTATGTCACATGTTAGCTGCGGCATACAAATTTAAAACGGATCAAGGTTGGCGTCGTTTTGAAATTCCATCAGGAAAGGTATATAAATAGCATGATCTCTTGGTGTTGTATCTTTTGTTAAAGAAGGTTCTGTTTTGCTAAATATTTCAGAATACATCAAAAGTGGAGAAAACCTATGAAATGTTCCAAGCAATGGAAAAGGCCTTAGTTCAAAACAAATTATATGTCATTCCTGTCATTTGCATTGATCAAAATGTTGATAAAACTGTCACTCAGAAAATAAAAGACATAATAACAAAACGAAATGGTCAAGTTGTGAACTCTGAGGAAAATGCTACCCATATTCTATACAATCCCACTGATGTGCCCGTAGAAGAGTATGGAAGGCCAGTAGTAAAAATAGATAAAATGGTATTAATGCATTGGTATTACTTTCCAGATTCCTTTGACACTTGGGTTAATTTAGAGTCTGTTGGACTTGATAGTATGTCGGTGGATAGTCCGAGTCCAAAGTCAGAACCCTGGCGAGTGACATATGCTTGGATTTTTGACACTGACCAATATAATGAGTGGATGTCTGAAGAAGATTATGAAGTAGATGAAAGTGGTAAGAAAAAAGTGCATCCGAAGTTAATGTCAGTTGAAGATCTAATGAACCCTTCAGATGAATCGAACAACAAAAAAAAAGATCGCAAGAGAAAGAGGTCACCTTCACCTAAAAGAGAAAAAAGAAAAAGTGGTAGAAATGCACCTCCAGGCAAGGAAATTAAAGATGAACCTGAAGATCTGACAAAGGATATGGAAGAGCCTACACCTGAACCAAATGTGGAAGAAGTAGCTGAAAAAAATTCGTCTCCAGGCAAGAAAAATAAAGATGAAGCTGAATATCAGACAAAGGATATGGATGACCCTACACCTGAACCAAATGCGGTAGATGCAGCTGAGAACACACAAGATGACGATAATGCAACTGAGCAAACACATCACATTATCATCCCTTCATATTCAGCATGGTTTGATTACCATGCTACACATGAGATTGAAAAAAGGGCAATGCCCGAATTCTTTAATGGGAAAAATAGGGCAAAGACTCCTGAAATATATATCGCATACAGGTTAGTATATTACTCAATTTAAAAGCAATTTTGACTCTTTAGATTCCTGACATAGAAAATATCATCCAGTATTTTTACTATGGAAAAGCAAATGTTGAACTTAAGTTCCTGTTTTACCATTATTGTCCTGTGATCATGCCTGAAAATATTAGTGAATTTAAAAGTTGCTTGCCCTTACTTCATTTAAAAGTTCTAAAAAGTTATTTTGCATTTCCTCAGTGTATGGAAATAAAGGAGAAGTAAACCAAGACAATGAAACATAAATTGAATTTTATATAAAGCAATTTGATGAAAAAATTTCATGTTTTAGAATTTATTTGTTATCCTCGAGAATATCATAGGTTTGTTTAAAAGTGTAATTAGATATTTTATTTGGATAGTCACACTTGTGATATTCTCCGTGCATTTTTATTTTATACAAGTTTGTTTTTGGATTTGAAGTAGCTGTATTAGGTTGATTTATTCAAGAATTTTTCGTCACATTAATTGTTAGATCGAGTTTGATACGTTCATAGATTTGGTGAATATCTGCTGCTGGTTAGCGAAATGCGTGTTGAGTGCAAAAGTTTTTCGTATTCAACATATAGACCAGGCAAATCTTATTTTTTCAATGAAGTTTAAGGGGACATTTTTTTTTCAATGGTAGTCGATAGGTTTTATGTTCAGGAACAAATATATAAAAATCCTAAAAAATCCGTTGTGAGCTAAAAACGCCATCTTGAAAAAACATGGCCGACCGTTCAAATTTTAAAAAATTAATTTCTTACCCCTTAGGTTAATTTCAACGTTTTTGAAGTGAAAACTTCTTTGTGCGTGTTTTGCGTTTTTTTTGTGGGGGTTGAATGAGACCCAGCCGTCACGCGTCAGGCTCGGATATGTAACGTAACGCTCCTTCTTCTGGCATGTTCCCGTATAGGTAGAGGTCTGCACTTTTCAGGGGATGTAGCCGGGGTAAAAATAAGATCCTGGACGAAAACGGGACCGCGTCCACCCCCGGTTTGGCCAGGGGAGGGGAGAAGGAAAAACTTAAATAATTAATTTCAGGAAAACGGGAAGAGGTACAGGGTCGAAATTTTTTATGGTATGTGCCATCTTAGAGCAAACCGGGGGGACCGGGGCTCTAATTTAGGGGAATTTTGGGGAAAAACCGTTTTTCGCCCGTATCTCTGCAACGAAGGCTCGGATCGAAATTCTGACAAAACGATGACCTATCGTGTGGTCTCAAGCACACGCATTTTTTTTTTAATTTTTACGAAATTTTAACCTTAACATAAGAAGAAAATGATCCTTTAATTTAGATCTAACAAAGAATATAAATTTCCTAACAAAAAACTGAAAAAGAAAAAAAAAATAAAATTTTTTGGCTTACATTTAACTTTTTAATACCACTAACAATCTTTACATTCTAGCTTATTACAAAAACTCGGTCATTCAAAAGATTCTCGCCCAGAACACAAGCATATTTGCAGCCTATCCCATGGAAGTGAAGGCACATAGATCTGAAGCGTCCGACATTTTTTTGGCAGCCGTTTCGACATTTACAGTAGATCAGACTTAATACTTCTTCTGCTGCAGGAGATCGCTGCACTGTGATTGCAATCATTTCATTTTTTGATACCTTCCATCCAAATTTATCCGGGGCTAGGAAATTTCTTATCCATTGCTGTACTTGAAGATAGGTCGTGAAAATAAAAAAGAAAACAATTTGCTATTAATGTAATCACTATTTGAAACACTACCTTCAGTGCATCTTTGGTTGGGGGGAGAACGGCCAAATCAAAAGATTTGTCGAGCGTCTGCTAGCTATACCAATATTGTAAAGTCTATATCGTTTTTCATTAATGTCTCGGGACCCTTCTCATCCTTCTAATCCGTCCATAAAGGAGACAAATTCATAACCAACTTTTGGTAGTTCATCTAGATTCGCATTCCTATCACTGAATTTGTCATGCATGAATGCATGCTTCTTAAACACTTTAAGGGCTTCCGATTTGCCTTTCTTATAAAGATAAGAAGTAGTATCACAACCACTAATGGCATGAATAAAAATAAGGCTGTTAACAAGAGGCTGTCCCAAATCCTCATACACTTTTTTTAAATGGAAAATTTTATCTTCATTGTCGCTGCGACCCACTTTTTTAAAATAAACATTTCATCTGTCACCGCACACCGCACAAAGCAATCAACAAAACGATTAAATCTGTGTCTTCCCCCAATACTATGGCTTTATTTACAATTAAGGTGTCCGCATCTGCACTTGCCCCAAACGTTGAGATACTGTTCTCTCTAAATTGCTCTCTATGTAGTTGTATTCATTGAAATTTATTTTTTTCATCGCCTAGAAAATCTGATTTACTTATATGCATGACTGTTGATTCGCTGAGAATAATTTCAACTGGTATTTTCTTACTCTTTCTTAGTCGATGTTCTTCATCTTTTGTAGAAGGGATGTTAGTATATCCATCGAACACAATTTTATTATGACATTTTCGCCAAAATGTTTTAATACATAAGATATATTATATTAACAGTGGTATTAAACTGGCTTTGTAACTTTTTTCAAACAAACTATTCTATTAAATAACTGCTGTGAGTTAAGAAGCATGTTATCATCACGCAACTTTACTGCTTTGATTGCTGCTGCTAATCTAATGATTTTACTTTATTTTTCATTTTAAAATGCAGTTCAGAAAAACTTTTATCTACCATAGATCTCACGTTCCACCATATTCTCAAAAATGTTTTACTTTTTTGAGTTACGTAGTTACTATTTAGAATAAAGCAATGTTGTTTTTAAATGTGTTCCTTCATTTTGACATATAGTAATTTAAACGGCAGGTAAATATCTAGGTAAAAAAGGTAGATCAAATGTTTCTATAGCAACCTTTAAAAAAGTAGGCGCATCATAAACATAATTTTAAGCACGCTGTCGCTTGCGATAATTGTTGATTATGATGCATGCGTAATAAAAAATATCCTTTATCACAAAACAGCTTAAATTCACTAGGCCGCATACTTTGTTCTAATTTGCTCATATTTTGTATATAAATGTGAGCAGTCTTTGCGTAATGGAAATGACCTACAGCGTAGAAAAATGGAAGCATCATCTTTAAAGCTTTTAAGGCTTTTAGAAGAAGTGTCAGTATAGTTACCATTTCATAAACATGGAGTGGGGGTGCCAATGCCAGGCGTGTACCGCGTGTCACGGAATTATAGAAATAATAGATTTTAATAAATAACGCGAGCGGCCATGTTTTTTTAAATGGTGGCTTTATCTCACTTCCGATTTTTTGGGATTTTTAGATTTGCATTCTATGATAAAAGAGCTATCGTTTTCAACAAAAAAATAAATGTCCGCAAAAACTTCACACTTAACGTACATTTTTTAAAAATTTGTCTGGTCTAATAGATGAATGAGATAAGTTGTGCTTTGTCTTTATTTTACCAATGATCGTCAAAATAGATTAAAAAGAAACCTAATACCTACGTTGCGGTATTATTATATCTTGTAAAACTTAACTTACTCATAATGGGCTAGACGGTAACAAAATTAGGGAAATTTGAGGGAAAGGTGCATCATGTAAATTAAAACACAGATTCCTAATACACCTAATTTATTAGAGATAACGTGCCAAATTATTAGAGAAAAACTACCGGGCTCAGCCTGGAATTCACGAGTGGAAAGAGTATGGCAGAGAAACCCTCGATCTAAATTCCTAAACCGAATTATGCTGTATAACCTTTATTAACATAATAATTAATTAAATTACTGTCTCCCGCGCCACAATTCGTAGTTCCACACTCGTAACAATACATTTAAAACCGAAAGGGTTGTTGTTAGTTAGCCAGACGCCGCTGAAGGTACTGAGGTCCTGGATTACGGAGGCTGCTCAGCTATTTAGTTGCAATTTGGGCCGATATCTCTAGAATGATCATTACATTTATAACTAGGATATTCTCCCGTCAGGGTAGGAAATGGTTAGTAGATCCATCAAGGCCCTTGTGTACACTCCGTCATACTAAAATTAAAATCCTAGCACCAAAAGCAAATAATACATTTTCTGTTTTCATTTAAAGCAGTGTTCACAGCATAAAACGATTTCATTAAATATGTTTTTTTATGACAGTGGCACACACACTAAAGGGAGATCCTATGTCGCTCGACGAGCGGTGTGTGTGCGAAGATGTTGATTGACACGGTTCTTGAATATTTGTAGGTTGTAATTAGTGGGAAACAGATGTCCTGGAAGTAAGTTCCACAGTGATGCAGTGCGCCAGACAAAGGAAATCTGGTAAAGCGATGTTCTAGGTGTTTCTAGTTGTACGACGAACTGGTGCGCTTCTGCCGTCTGTCGGGACTGTCTGACAGGAGTTGCCAGGGGCGGGATTTTGCGGGCCATATCCTGGGAACATCTGCTGTGAAAGTATCTGTAAAATAGAGACATCTCGGCCACATGTCTGCGATGTTCCAGACTATCCAGATTCCGGGTCAACTCCGGATCGCCGACGAGACGCACATCCCTCTTCTGAATGGAATCCAGCAGCTTTAGGGTATGCTTTGGTGCGGCACCCCAGATATGTGAGCAATATTCTAAGCACGGTCTTATTTGCGCTTTGTACAGCAAGAGCAACTGCTGCGGTGTATAAAGTTTTTTGTTGCGAAATAGCGCACCAAGCTTCTGGGAGGCTGACTTTGCGATGTTAGCAACATGGTCATGCCATGACATATTGCTGTTGACCGAGACACCCAGCAGCCCGATTGACGAGGATGAAGGAATGGTCGATCCTGCCATAATGATGTCAGGGCCCGCTGTATTGGCCCTCTTAGTAAACGTTGCTGCTTGGGTCTTTGCTGCATTGAACTGGACCAAATTTCGGTTGCCCCAAGTTTGAACTTTCTCCAGGTCTTGATTAATTGCTGTAATCTGCTCCTGTCTGCGGTGATGAGTCTCAGTCCCTGGTAAGGGTTTTTCTGATCTAAAGTGGGAGACAAGGGTACTGTCATCTGCAAAACTGTAAACAGGATTATTCGTTTCGATCAGCAGGTCATTAATATAGATGAGGAACAGAGTTGGTGAAAGTATTGCGCCCTGAGGCACGCCCGCGTTGATGGTGAATGTGTCCGAGATGTGTCCATCGACTGCAACATGTAGGGATCGGTTCTTAAGGAAACTGGCCAGCCAGCTGCAGAGAGAGGCGGGCAGTCCCAAGGACGGCAGTTTGTTGAGCAGTCCGTCATGCCAAACTCTGTCGAATGCCTTTGAAATATCCAACGCAATCGCTCGAGACTCTCCGTAGTTTTCAATTGCCCTACTCCATATATGAGTGACATAGGCCAATATATCTCCTGTCGATCTCTCTTTGCGAAAGCCGTATTGATTATCGCTGATTATTCTGTTGCTCTCGAGGTACTTGAGTAGTTGCTGGTTGACTACACGTTCCATGACTTTGGAGATTATTGGAAGCAAGGCAATCGGGCGATAGTTTGAGGGCGTGGTTTTCTTGCCTTTTTTTGGAACAGGTTGCACTCGAGCGACTTTCCAAGAGGATGGGTAAATCCCTTTTCTGTAAGAAAGAGAAAAAAGCCTGGAAAAAACAGGTGTTAGTTCGTTGGCGCAGTTCTTTAGCACGATGGCAGGTATTCCGTCCGGTCCTGATGCCTTTTGCGTATCTAGTTCTTTAAGGATTTTGCGAATATCACGATGAGAAAACTTGACTTCTGCCATGGTGGTGTTGATGTTCGGTATAGTGGGGAGAGTCTTGCTTTGGGGCACGTCTAAGGTAGAGTGCGATGAAAACATTTTGGCGAGCATGTTTGCTTTTTCTTTGGCTGTAGTCGCCGTGATGCCACGTTCGTCCGTCAAAGGTGGGAGAGACGTTTTTGTAAAGTTGTTACTTACTGCCTTTGCTACCGACCAGAAATTCCTGGAGCCACTGGGGCATTGCAAAAGTTTATTCCTGATCCTTTGATTGTGTTTGTCCTTAGTTTCGTCGATCACACGTTTGCACTCGTTTCTCGCTTCGATAAAATAATTGCGATTTTCAGCGGTCTGATTTTGCTGCCAGTACTTATAGGCTTGCTGTTTCCTTCCTACAGCTCTTTCGCATCTTTTGTCGAACCAGGGCTTTCCTTTTGATGGTAACTTGATGGAATTTGGGATGTATGCTTCCATTCCTGAGGAGATTACTTGCATGATCTCTTCGCAGCAGTCTGACGGGTCGTCAGTGGCAAAGCAGACGTCGAGCCAAGGAAAATCTAGGTAAAACTGCCTCAGATCGTCCCAGTTTGCAGAATTGTAATGCCAGATTTTGCGAGGCAA
>JAEQML010059434.1:0-28670 GCA_016904865.1 Pissodes strobi | reverse complement strand
CCACAAATTAATGTTTTTCCTTTATAAATCTAATTTTTTTTTGTTTAAACTGCATGGGCAATATGCTTAGAATTTTAGGAGCCACAAATGTTAGACATCTCTAGGTAGCACTGTAATGTGAGTTGGGTAAAGCCAAGTTATAATTGGCATTAGCCCTTGTCAAAATAGAATGATTTATGAAATTGTCAAATAAATGACGACTAAGAGAAAATCTCAGTACATTCTTAGTGTAAACTTGAGTAACCGTAAAAACTCCATTCTGTTCAAATAACAAATCTGAAAAAATCGCTTTGTTATAAACAACATAGTTTTTAAAATATATTTTTGTGTAATAATGAGGCTACTTAAAGCTTTTTTATGCGCTGCACCCCAACAGATTACCCCATAATTCAAAGCAGATTCCACCAGTGCTTTGTAAAGACTTATGATGGCATACTTATTTAATATATTACGTAATTCATAAAATTTGTAGATTAACTTTTTTAATTTATCCTTTATATGATCAAAGTGAACGTCCCATTTAAAAAATTATTGTGGGGTGATGGATTCATTAATTTGAGAAAAATTTGTGAGTTATCAGGTAGTACAGAATTGTTATTTTTTAATTATGAAATAATTTGTTTTTGTATTTATTAGTCAGGTCTTGCGTTGTTATGAAATCTCCATTATTCAAAAGTTCTTTGATTTTAGTATCATAATCTAATTTAGTTAAAACAGTTATCGTGTTTTGTTTATCAGCTTTAGTTAATATTAGGTTATTTAACTATTCATTGTATTATTATAGATGTTCTTTGATATACACTTATTGATTCAATATGTTCATCATATTTTTTAGTTGTTCATTTTAAAAACAAGTTATGTCCTAAACGGTGACTCGCAGATTCATCGTTGAAGTAGTAAATTTTAATTCTATATTCATATTTAACGTAATATACAGAAATATATTTTACGATACGCGAAACATGGCAGAAGTGTAAAAAAACCACTTACTACTTACCTATGCCTAGTACTGTTCTTATGTTATTCACCTCCATTTGGGCGTCCTCATAACTTTGACATAGTTTTAGTTTAGGTCTTAAGATTGATAAAGTCTCCTTAAAAATATGTTCCAGAGTAGGAGGAAACGATTCTTTCCACAATTCTTTCTTATGCCAGTAATACATTTGAAAAAATACTAGGTAATAGTCTAGTTTCCTTTTACTGCTGCCGCTACTAAAATAAGTACCTGTAACAAAATAAACAGAGAATTAGCTGTATTTTGCCCAATATTAGCGATTCCATTTGCCATCTAAGCTCAAAGAGTTGTTTTATCAGAATCGGCTCTGTTGCGCCTTTCAGTTAATTTTTATTGAAATCGGAAAATCAATTATGAATGAATAATCCACTTACCACATGTTTCCAACAGAACACAAGCTAGTCTGATCCTAAATAGATGATTGGGAGGATCTAAAACTGATGGTTCTTTGGGATTCATGGACACTCCAAACGAAATTAACGAATACAAAACCTACAAAGGACAACAGTTATAATATCCGTTAGTTTCTTAGGGTATTAAAGTTTTATTTAGATCGGGTGTTTTTTTAATATTAACATGTGTTGTATTGTATATACAGTTATTATAGTAAATGGTATGCTGTATGAGGTACAAGGTAACCCATTTATTTTCGACATATTTTAGTTCCTAACGTTTTCTTAAGTCAGAGATACGATTTTTTATACAAGACATATTTAGTAGTTCAAAAAACACGATATTTTTAATGGCGCTACATGGTTTATGTTCATGCTAAAACGTTTAATCCTTCCAATTTTCAAAAATGTGATATAATAAAGGGTCATTATTATTAATATGTATCTTACATTTTTGGAAGTACGGATGATTAAACCACGTTTTAACATAAAAAAAAAACAATCTAGTTTTCAAAGAAACGCAATTAAAAAAAGTAGTACTTGACTTAAAAAACTGTAGGTTCTCACAAGATAAACTGAGAAAACTATCTTTCTAAAATTGTTAGTAAACTTGGTATTAAAAGATTTATATCGTGTCCAAAGCCAATTGGACACTCTGTGTAAGCAATAGAAGGTGGATCAAATCACAGTAAACTTGGGTAATTAATTGGCCAAAACTACATTTATGCATATTATCGAACCAAAAAACGGAAATATTCGTTTTGGTTGTTTCACGACTTTATGTAATAATATTAAAAAAATTGTCGAATTTAATAGGTTAATAAACTGAACAATCTATTAGTTGTTCATCATTATCTTTACAACCTTTTAAATACGAACCTTCTAATGGTGTTCTAGTATGCATGTTCGCATGAATACACCTACTAGCCATATTTCAATTTATCAAACTAATGTATCTCTTATAAGTAGTCAAAGGCTATGTACACGGGAATTGAAGAAAGGAAAGGAATATTTCGTGCATAACTAATTTATTTCACAACAAAGTGCTTTCGGCGGTTAGGCCATCATCAATGTTGTCGTCAGTTTACAACAGAAGATTGATCAGCGTCGAGAAGGAAATTGTGAAACCACATCACGAGAACCAACAATTTTGGTTGATGCAGTTAGTAAAATTTATAACAATGGTTCGTCCCAGTACATGTACCGTATTGAGTGTTATTAACAACAACAACTACAACAACCTAAACTGTTGGTTCTCGTGATGTGGTTTCACAATTTCCTTCTCGACGCTGGTCAACCTTCTGACGAACAACACTGAGGATGGCCTAACCGCCGAAAGCGCTTTGTTGGAAATAAATTAGTTTTACACGAAATATTCCTTTCCTTCCTTCAATAAATTTATCTTTGACAATCATAACACATAATAAAATGTTAAATATTTAAAAACTATTAGTTATATATATTGTGGTTTTATCAGGTATTCTACTGGTTTAATCAATTATATAATATCAAAACATGCCTTTTTATACTTTTAGAATATGGGCTATAAGAACCATAAAAATTAGTTTGGTCACGCGCCTGCATAACGTAGGCGTAGTCACCCTTTAACCGAGTGTTGGAACTGTACTAAAAATTGGGTATAGGGATATATATTAAAAATCCTGACATATTTCGAAATCTTTTACACATTAAAAAGCATCTTATTCTGTGTTTGATCAAATCATCTCGTTATCAAATCGCTAATTTCACACATTTAGTAGGCTGATATATTAGCGTTTTTGGTAGTGTCTTATAAAGTAGATGTTTAAATAGCTAATAACCTTTGTTTTTAACTACCAATAAATATGATAGTATAAAGGTAGATAGCCCCATTTTTTACGCACCCATACCAATTCGGATTTGGGGTTATATAAATGTATCTACAACGTATCCTGGAAATTTCTTATTTTTTTATTGTTTATTTTACGAAAAAAAAAAAACACTTCATAAAAATGTGTGCATTATGAGAAAATGGTATTAAAAGAATACAATTTGGGATTTCCTGCAAATCTAGAGTTATTATTAAACGCATTTTCGAACATATATTTAGGTTCAGTTATCGTTTATTAAAATGTTGAAGCAACCAGCAGACACTCGATATTTGAACTTGTTTGTGAAATTTCATATCTGAGCACAAAATATAACTCTAAAGAACATTTTCTTACTGCATGAAATTAAAATCAATTAATCTCTTGAATCAATTCTGATTTTTTAAATCCTTTTAATGCAATTTCCTCATGAAGCAGAACTTTTTATGAAGAGTGATTTTTTTCGTAAATTAACAATGAAAAAGGAATGAACTTCGCAGGCTTCAAATGTGAATATTTTATATTACAATAAATTAAAAATAGTTCTACATCGATAATCTCCCGAAATTGTGCGATTTAATATGATTGTCAATCAAAACACGCTATTTTGGTGTAAGTTTGAGAAACCTGCTCATACTGCATTTTATTTATTCTATACTACGTCGATATACTAAAACAAATCGTAACAAACCTTAAACACGTCGGTACTCTCAACCATTCGATAATTATAGAGTTCCCCTAAATACTTAATTTGCGCAACTCTCCTTTGATTAAATTTTGCCAAATTGATCTCCATGCCTAACCTAATATCTTCCAAAACGCCATCTACTACTTTTGTTCCTATTTCCTCTTGATAACCCACTAGACCCGATAGAAGACTAGCTAGACATCTATAAAAATAAAACATAAAAGGAATGCTGGTAAGAGACATATTACGGGCATTCAGATTGTTTTACGAATATTAATTAAAATAGGAATAATAATTGTATAAGCACACGAGATCGTGTTATTATATTATGAACATGAATCAGCGGCGGCTTCTCAATAAGTGCGCCCGTGCGCGCGCACTGCCTGCGAAAGTAAACGGAAAAATAAAATCTTCCCTACATACAATTTAACATAAACTAACTATAATTTGCGAATTTACATATTTTTGAATCTCCACTGGCCGCAGAATACATTATTTATAAGAGCGAAATCGAGGCAAAACGCAGAGCGTCCAACGGCGGCCTCCGTCCGTAACCACAACTAGTCTAAATCTGCCGTGCGCTAGTGTTCGGCGCTCCTGTTAAATGCATTTTCGTCATGCAAAACGGTCGGGTATGTTCGTAAAATCACGAGAAGTCAAGGCTCATCCGTGCGCTATTTAGATCCGCACTTTGTAGCTTAATTTAGTGATAATTTGCAATTCTTGCGTATATAGTATAGTGCCACAAGCTGATTTTTTCAGGGATGAAAGTACATGATAAGATAACCCTTATTCCGGAGGTAATACAAAATTAGACTCCACAAAAGGACACTATCATCAAAAATCGAGATATTGGTACCATCGTATAGAGGAAAAATTACTTATTTTTTGGTCCAATGCACAATAAGACCTTTGTGGGAAGTATTTTTTGATAATTATTCAAAAAAAAATCATTTGCATTAGCCCATATGGCCGGAAAAAAATTTAAATGTAAATATCTCGGTTTCAACCGTGCAAAAATTTAATTAAAAAATAGTTATTTTTAAATATAACACTCAATTAACAAAAAGGGAAGGCCTAAATGAAAAAAAAATATTCTTTATAAAAGTTTCGCTTATGTCTTGACAAGGTAATAGAGCGAATCCCATATTTTTTGCTTATAAACTAACAAACGTATCACAATAAACAATGAGAGACGTCATGGGTTTACGCCCTAATTAAATATGTCCAGCCTCTTCGCCTTCAAGCTACGGCTGATGCAACACATTTATTATAGGTCCTGAAAAATTCAGCTTGTGTGGAAAAAGTGGGAGGTAAATCGTTTTTTAGAGCGAGAGCGAATATTACATACTACTATTATAAGTATTATTCTGTATTATACTCCAGATGAGCCGTGAATTTATTTTTGTTTTGTTCGGTTCGTTGACGCTTGTTAATTAGCTGCATATAAACTCGTGAGTTTAGTGTACGTAATATTGTTTAGTGTTTTATATTTTTATTTATATACCTACTATTATTCTACTGTCATGGCTAGTAGTTCGGGTTCTGACAATTGCTGTGGGGGCATAAATTCAGTTGACAATATTATTAAAAATAACTTTTCTTTATTGGATCTGAATAAAAAGATTGAAATAAAGAGGTTAGGGCGACCGATGCCGGTTTTAAAATTAGACCAAACATGTGCCAAGAAAAAGGATGGTCGGTCTTTCACCAGACATTTTAACCCCCGAAATCTTGTGGCGAATGGAATTTCACTTTAAAGCTAGGAAACGGCAAAGTCGAAGGGCTAACCATCGACAAAAAGATGTACAATAACACTTTTTTGCCATCAACCGATATATTTTTTAACGAACTTCTCCTGATTTTTTTTTGAACTTTATTGCTTTGTAGTTACAATAAACTGTTTTAATGGTTTACTCTACTGGAATCGATAAGTACCTACTTATTAATTTCTTTTAGTGCGCAACAATTACCATTCAAGAGGGCGCCGAATTCATGTTTTTTAAACGATTTTAACGAGTTTTGGGTAAAAAATGGGCGTGGCACCCCCAAAACTTTCCGCCTTCGGCGTGTCAGCATCCGGCAGCGCCTGCTGCGGGCATCCCCCTATGCGTACGAACAAACCCACATACATTGCGCACTACCTATTTAAAACCTCACGAGCCGCCACTGACATGAATTCATGTGAATGCGTGTATTTTTACTGTGATTTATATATACATGAGATAAACTTCAATCATGGCACAGTATTACAGATATTTTATAAAATACGAATGCCGCACATCCCAAAAATGTAGCAGCTCAACAGAATATATTACAACACTCTAAAATAAAAGAACAAAAAAATGCATCTCTTAGACAACCATCACAATCAACTACAGAAGAAAATTTTTGTCTATATGGTAAAAGTGGTGTAAACACGGATGTAAGGTGTAAAGATTTCTCCATAATTCGTGTGGCACAAGATTAACGCGTCTAGAAGATGCTAGAGATAAAAGGCAGCCAGAACAAAATCAGCTTCAGAAAACTTGACAAGACCAAGAAGATAAAAAGCAAGCGGATCGGGAAGAAGATGAACGTAGAAAGCAAGCTGAACAGGACCGGCTTTAGAAAATTTTAAAAGACCAGGAGATAAAAGGCAAGCAGAACAGGACCGGCTTCAGAAATTGTTTCAAGATCAGGAACGGGAAGAGCGTGAGCGTAGAAGGCAAGTAGAACAGGACCAGCTTCAGAAATGGATGCTGGATGGATTTGTAGGCGAGCAAGGAAAACTGCAGAAAATATTGAAGGGGCAAAATGAGAAATTTGAAAAAGAAGTAGACAATATACAAAAGAAAATGGAGAATCTTCAGGCTGAAGTTACCAGACTAAAAAATCAAAGACCCACCAAGAGGGTATTCGCCACAGGACAGAATATAAAACCGCCAACGTATGACGATCAAACATCTGGGACGATGTACAGAAGATAATTTGACGCCGCTGCTGTTGCCAACGGTTGGAATAATGAAGAAATGGCTACATCACTAGTGGTAGCGCTTCGTGGATCTGACCTAGAACTACTGCAGACCATTCCCATCAGCCAACAAGGGAAATATGACATACGTGTAGCTGTCCTGTCCAACACAGAAGACAACTGTATCAGGCACAAGTAAATCAGAAAAGCCTGGTGAAAACCTGCAAGAGTTTGAGGCAGACGTTCGACGTCTCATTCAATTGGCCTACCCGGGAGCAACTGAAGAATTTGAAGAGGAACTTGCTGCCCAATAATTCGTGGATGGTATCAGAGATCCAGAAACTCAGAAAATGCTACGTCTAGCCAAATTTGATAACAGCAGTGAAGCTTTGGGCAGAGCCCTAGAAATCGAGGCCTGTAACATCTCCAAGCCAAAAATCAGGGCCGTATCCATCCAGGAAGAAAAGCCGACAAACTCAGGCGAAATTTTGAAGAAATTAACGAAAGTTCTTCAGGCCACGGGGAGATTCCGGGAGCTAATAGAAGATAGGCCACGTAACTGAAATACATCAAATCAGTGCTATAGATGTGGCAGGACTGGGCATTTTACAAGAGACTGCCGAGTATAACCACGGTCTAGATTTCCATCCAGAGACGCTAGGGCCACAGCTTAGTACAACAATCAGCTGGAAGACTCTCGGCCGGCACCTTTGAAGTATTGGCCCGGAACAGAAAAAGATGCAAGATACGCGAAACTCGCGCTGTCGCTCTCGCACCAGGGAGAGAATCCAGCGCCGTATTAAGGATATTTTATTTTTGAATTCCAGTACCGTATTATCAGGTTATTGGTTAAACTCGGGTGCTAGGTGCTTTGCTGATTATTAGCGATTATCGTGTTCATGAAAGAAAAATAAATTAATAAACATAATGGAACAATACAAAGACACAATTTATTTAAGAAGAGTTTTACAAGGTGTAATTTCACAAGTCGAAAAATAAAACAAACATTAAATATGATCAAACCACAAATAAACATTAGGTAATTAAATTAAAATAAATACTAAAATACATACATTTGAACGAAATCAGTGAAAAAGACAATGATTACATGGGTATTTTAAATGTTTTTACAATTTTATTATTTATTTCTTCTTAATAGGTATAGTATACCTGAGGGCGAAGCGAAAATGAATTGACATCAAAACCGTTTGTGACTAAAAGTACTTACACTATAATAATTTCATTGATTCCTCCATATGATTAATTTATTTATATTGATATTTTTAAAATTAAAGTTAATATTTTTATAGTACATGCGAACTCTTAAATATAATTTTTTTACGACCGCCCTGAAAATAGGCAAAAACGCACTAACAACTGCTCTTGAAAACTGAACATTTCAAACATCGTGTGAAAAGTATACTTTGCATACGGCGTATGCAAAGTATACTTTTCACACGCTTATTCGGGTATTGAGATTAAAAGGCTTCGTCTCCGGTTTAAAGCTTCGCTCTCAGAGGTCCCATTCCCAGATCTCTAAAAATGGGGGCCCAATTTTAGGGCTTCACGCCCCCAGGAGCCCCTTTTTGCAAAACTGTAGAAAATGGGACTCTCATATCAGGGGCTCCATTTAAAGGCTTGGGGCCCAATTTTAGGGCTTCTCCCCCGGGGGCCCCATTTCTAAATCTGTAAAAAATGGCACTCCCGTACCATAGGCCCTATTCTAGGGTCCCCCTGGGGCCCAATTATAGAGCTTCGCCCCAGATGGCGGGGGCTCTTTTCCAAATGTGCGAACTATGAGGCTCCCACACAGGGGGCCCCATTCAAAAGCTTTGAGGCTCCCCCCGAGGGCCCCATTTTAAAATCTATGAAAAATGGGCCCCATTTCAGGGCTTTGGGCCTCAAGGAGTCCCAATTTAGGGCTTCACCCCCGGATGCTCCCTTTTCCGAATATATAAAAAATGGGTCCCCCGAGGGAAGGCAAAGCCATAAGGGGAGACCGCCGCGCCAGTGAATGGCGCCTTTTTCCAAAGATATGAAAAGAATAACTCCAAAAATTAAGGGCGAAACCCTAGAATGAGGGACAAAACCCTAAAAGGACGTCCCGGGTTGGGCGTTGTCACAGCCCTGGCATCTCAATACCTACTCATTAACTAGTTACACGAATTGCTGTAGAAGTGTTTGTATGGTCTTTGTAAACTATAAATTTTAATTCAAAGACAAGATGCTTGATATATCATATTATAATAAATATTATATAATATCAAAATTATTTGCAGTCGTAGAAATAGTACAGTATGCAATGCGTGTGAAAAATTACTTCTTTCAACACACTATACTATTACTGCAAATATTTTGGGAAAATTCTCACTTTTTCTGTAAAGTGTGCTATGAATGGTCATGAAAACCGAAGATAAATAAATGACAGTCGTGCGTTTGTTACAGTTTGTTGCTGGCACTCCTGTTCTAAATATGCCCGAAGCCCGAATATAATATGTCAAAACTGACAGTCATTTGCAAATTTCAGAATAAGTATAAAGAAAATGTGCATTTAATTTTTTTAAATGCGGCTGTAGAAAAAGTTCTGTGTGTTTTTCGAGCGCAAAATAAGATTGCCGTTTTCGAAAGATTACAGTAACACTCTTTCTCAGACGGCAATCCGTTACTTTGCGCTCTAAAAATACAAATAACTATTACCAGTATATAATTACGAAGTAAGTTGATGACATAAAGAAGGATTGCATGATATGACGAAACATTCATTGCTTTGCACAGACATGCCCATAATGTACAATAAGAATATTCAAGTTGAAATGTGGACCCAACAAAATATCACAGCTTTGTACTAAACCGTGAAAATATTACATATATCGTAGTTATGATTAGATACTTACCTCTTTTTATCACTAGGAAACCGAAAGAAGCTTCTATCACAATTATATTTTTTTATTAATACAACCTTTAGAGCCACAAACGTGTCCCCTCTTTGGGAAACTCATCGCAAGTTATAAAAACACGAAATCGGTATCACCACTTCTAACTACGCCTATGTTTAATTGTTTCAAAATCTAAGGAACAAATAGCCGCTACCGACGCTAGTGCCGTGATCTTCCCCATAATGGCGCCATGCGCAAGGATCGGCGCAAACCGTTCTCACGAACGGAGTGTCCTAGCTGATTGTACTAAGCTGTGCTAGGGCCCCCAAGTCAAATCAGGAAAACTTCAATTAGTCAACATTGCGGGGCGGGTGTTGGCTAAAGAAGATAAAGCCCTCAGGATCGTCTCCATAAAAAGCCTAGGAAAAGCCGCCGACAGTCTAACTATTAAAGGAAAGATCAACGGAAGAGCCATTACAATTATTGTTGACACTGGTGCGGCGGTATCTTTGATAAGGTCCAACAGAGTAAATAGAGTAGAAGTATTACCCATATCAAAGAATGTAGTTTTACGTACGGTTGCCGGTGAGACAGCTGAAGTACTTGGGGAAATGGATATTGAACTTCAACTTGGAAGAATTAAATTACACCACACAGTGTTAGTAGCCGACATAGAAGAAGAATTTATTTTTGGAATGGATCTCATTGGCCAACATGGATTCTCTTTTGACAGCAAGCTTAATCTTCTGAAGTTTGGCACCGAAGAGTTAGTTCATCCTTACCAAAACAGACGATGGCACACCGACTAAAGTAGTGGCGGCATGTACTGTCAGAATAAGCGGAAATACCGAGCAGATAATTTTTGGGAAATTGGAGAAGGATTTTGAAGGCTGCATCGGACTTATCCAACACCTCGATTTGCCTTGCAAACACCTCGTTGACAAAGCAGTAGTCAAAACCGACGGCGAAATACCAATAAGAATAGCAAATATTTCATCTAATTCCATCAAAATCAATAAAGGAGATGTGATAGCCACTTGCGAGCCGCGCAGTGGGTAACCAGTTGCGAAACGCAGTCAGAAGTAACACCCTCAACATCACCTAAGGAAGTCCTAGAACATTTCCAGAAGTCGTAGCATCATCTGTCTTTCGAAGAACTGAAGTGAGCTACACAATTTATCAAAGAGCAGAGCACAGCCTTTGAAAGGAAAAATGGCAGTACTGGAAGAACGAACATCATAAAACATAAAATCGACACTGGAAGCGCTCACCCCATACGGCAGCATCCTCGGAGGCTACCAGTGACGAAGCAGCAAGAGGTTACCATATTAGTCAACAAAATGCTTGACGATGTGGAATTATCGAAGAATCATCAAGCCTATGGTCGTCTCCTGTTGTCTTAGTCACCAAGAAGGATGGGACTACCAGATTCTGCGTGGGCTATAGAAAGCTCAATGACGCCACCAAGAAAGACAGCTATCCACTTCCCAGAATTGATAACACGTTGATGACACTAGCAGGTTCTTATTGGTTCTCAATACTCGATTTAAAGAGCGGCTACTGGCAAGTAGGCATCGACGAACAAGATAAGGAAAAGACTGCCTTTTCTACCGGAAGTGGTTTATATCAGTTTAAAGTTATGCCCTTCGGACTATGCAATGCCCCCGCTACTTTTGAGCGTCTTATGGAAGTTGTTCAACGAGGCCTCACTTGGAAGACATGCCTGGTCTATTTTGATGATATAATGGTAATGGGAAAAACTTTCAAAGAGCACCTACAAAACTTTACTAGAATCAAGAATGCTCAGCTCTTACTGAATCCATAGAAATGTTTTCTTTTCCAACAAAAAGTTGAATTTCTCGGGCATGTCGTGTCATCAGAGGGATTCCAAACCGAGCAACGGAAGATTACAGCAATCAAGGACTGGCCTCGTCCTCGCGACAAACATGAACCGCGGAGCTTCCTTGGACTATGTACTTATTATAGAAGATTTGTTGAAGGATTTGCAAATATAGCTGCACCTCTACATAAGCTCACTGAAGAATGAGCAAATTATAACTGAGATCATAACTGTGATTCTGCGTTCAGGAAATTAAAAGCGGCTCTATGTTCTAGTCCAATATTGGGATATCCGGAACAAAAGGGTAAATTTGTATTGGACACAGACGCAAGCAACACCGGCATCGGAGCAGTTCATCGCATGTACAAGCACGAGAAGAACGAGATATCGAATCCTACAGTCGGACACTTTCGAAACATGAACGTAACTACTGTGTAACCCGAAAAGAGCTTTTGGCAATAGTACGTTCTGTTGAGCATTTCCATCAATATCTGTATGGACAAGAATTTCTGATAAGGACTGATCATGCAGCACTTAAATGGCTTTTGGATATGAAACAGCCTGAAGAACAGGTAGCCAGATGGCTTGAAGAGTTACAACAATATAACTTTAAGGTTAAGCCATCGAGATAAAATATAAAGGAGGCGACATTACGTGACCGACGTATGTTCACTTCCGTCATGTTGTTACTACACTTCTGTCATCGCTTCGAGAAAGAGGTTTCTATCCGCTTAAATTGTGTTTTTTAAAAGATTTTTGTGATATTTTTGCTAGTTTTGTCAGTATGGTGTTTTGTGCTATGCGCAGTTGCTGTAACAGAGACGGTATAGACATAGACAAGAAGAAATCTACGGGAATAACGTTTCATAGGCTGGTATAAACAAGAAACAGAGCCGTATTTAAAGCATTTTTTGGCGTATTTTAAACGCGAAATTGCTATTTTGGGTCTTGGGGGCATCTCTTTTGATATCTTATTTAATGCTTTTTTTTAAGAATTTTGTGTTCAAATATTTTTTCTAATTTAGTTACACACAGTTTCGACCAATCTGTATTTGACAGTCACAGAATTTTGTTGATCAAAAGTGTCATTGAGGTATTTACATATTAGAATAATTTAGTTAGGTAAAAGTAAGCAAAGTAAAGAAACTAGTATAAGACATCAAAGTAACAAGAATGTATTATTTAAAGGTCAATAAATAAATAAGGTTTTATACATTTTGATTTGATTTCTTTATAGCTGCCCTCTTAAATTAGCCTGCAGAATATGCAACAAGTGCTGAAAATAGTACTTTTCACAAGACTGGGATAGTTTGGTGGCATAAAGTTATACAAATGTGAAAAACGAATTTCTAACGTATTCCACACTATTTTTTCTATAATTTAAGCATATTTATACCTTTAATAATGAAACAGTTGCTAATGGTAAACGCTTAATTAGGATAACCATATTATTATGTATAACTTTTGTATTAGCTTGTCAACTAAGTAACGTGTCAGTCAGGTCATCTCGATTTTTGCGTTTGTGACATTTTAAATTTAAATAATTCAAAACTAAGAATAAAAAAATTATAAAAAAATCTACTTAAATCGTCTCTGATAAAGTAGCCATATTGTTCCTACACTTAGCCACGCCTACCGATACCGTCTTCTATCGTATTATTCAAACGGTGATAGCGTTTCCTTTTATTTTATTTCGAAGGGTTAAGCATAGGGCAGGGAGATTGCATAATAATCCAGACGCTTTATCCAGAAGGCCATGCGAGGATAATTGTAAGCATTGCCAAAGAATATATCAACGAGAAGGAACTACTGCCATTAGGCAAATGAAATTTGAGATTGATTAGCAGTGGAACACAGAGCAACTTAAAAAGGATCAACTTGAGGATACTTAAATATCACTGTTGCTAAAAGCTAAAGAAGAACATCAACCAAGACCAAGCTGGAGAGAGATTTCAACTAAAGGATTTGCTTTTAAAACTCTGTGGGCGCAGTGGGACTCCCTGGTGGTGGAAAATGGACTTCTTGAACGAGTCTGGGAAAGCTCCGATCGAAAAGTAGTGAAGACATAGTTAATGGTACCAAGGAGGAAGATATCGGATGTTCTGGAAGAAGCTCATAATGAAAAGTCTGATGCTCATCTCGGAGTGAACAAAACGATTGACAAGATCCGCGACAGATTTTACTGGGTCAACTACTGCCATGATATGAAATCTTGGTGTCGGCAGTGCTCAACCTGCGTCCCAAGTCAAGAACCCAAAACAAGATCTAGGGAAAAAATGAAACAGTATAATGTGGGCCTACCATTTGAACGTATCGCCATTGACGTAGCTGGCCCATTTCCAGAAACAAATAATGGTAACAAGTACATTTTAGTGGCAAATTGACTACTTCAGTAAATGGCCTAAAGTATTTGCGATCCCCAATCAAGAAGCTGTTACCATAGCAGAAGTCCTCGTGAATAACCTCTTGAGCAGATTTGGTGTTCCGTTAGAGCTGCACCTCAGATCAAGGACGCAATTTCGAATCCAATGTTTTCCAGAAAGTCTGTGATTTACTCAATATCCATAAAACACGGACTACCGTCTTACATCCACAATCAGGGTTTAACAAGACCAGTGAAGAACATATGTCAAAGGTCGTAGATGAACATCAGAAGGATTGGGACCAACACAAACCACTATTTTTGATGACCTATAGATCAGCACTTCATGACACGGCAGGACTAACACCAGCCATGGTTTTATTTGGAAGAGAACTCCGTTTACCCTGTGACCTATTATTCGGAATGTCCAACCAGGATATGGAAATTCAAGACTACGCGGACTCCCTTAAGGAAAAGTTACTATACATCCATGAATTAGTCAGAGAAAACACGGAGAAGAAAGCCAGTGACCGAATGAAGACACGATATGATCTCAAAGCTAATTCTATGGGATTTCAGATGAACGATAAAGTCTGGTTATATAATCCGCAAAGGAAGAAAGGAAGATCTCCCAAGCTAACGCCAGTATGGGAAGGGCTTTATACAGTCAACAAAAGAATTAATGACGTAGTGTATAGAATTCAACGTAGCCCCAGAAGCAAACTGAAAGTGGTCCACCTCGACAGACTGAAAGCATATCACGGATATGAAGAGGCTGATCGGGACGATCAGGCTTAAGAGGGAGGCAATGTTACGGCTAGCAACCATCCGAAAGTTTTTGTGCTACCCTATAGAACTAGCCGCTTTGTCGCGTCTATGTATGCGTCATAGCCGCGCCGGCCACGAAGATTCAGGAACGCTGAAATTATCTCGATGTCCTGGCCGAGAATCATATAGAGTGGTCTCGCTTCTTCCCGAGTATTTGCGATAGATTTGAGATTGTATATAGGTAGCAGACCTAAAGCGTGTTGAGTTAGTTAATCATTGAGTGTTGAATTGTAAAGAGTTATTAGTTGTAAAGTTATAAGAGTAGTTTAGTGTGTTCAATTGTATACAGTGGTAGAGAATAAAGATACCATTATTTTGAAATAGTAAAAATTGTAATTTCGTTCAAAACCCACGTTCATCATCTTGGGTATTTTCCGTATCCTTGACTATCTATTTTAAAGTCTCCTGAATAGTTTGAATATTCACTGTATGCTATTGGGTATGTAAAAACAAAATACAAATCTAAATCAACGCATCATTCAATACAAACGATCAAAACTGATTGAACATTAGTGAAAACACGTACGCGCGCTTATGCAGAAAGCGCCGGCCCGCGTAACCCGCAGAAATTCTTTGATCTTTACCGACATTTGGCCGCTAGCAAAATTATGCCGGCGGCTTCAAATGATGTTATTATATCAATTTTTCTTCGACAAAAGCCAGCGGGTTATGCCGGCGGCTCGTGCCGCAGGGTTAGCCCAGTTTGGTGGCGCCCCGCCTTTATAATGAAGAGTTCTGGTCAACGAATAGGGCTTCCAGCGACCTAATTATACTCTTCACACAAAAAGTAAACTCGAACAGCAAATCCAAGGTTCCATAACAAGCAAACTACAATCTTAATTCGCAGGGACTAAGAAGTTCTTGAAGCCATTTATTCAACTTATTGAAAATATGTCTAATACAGTTATTAAGATGCTAAGATTTATATTTCGGGTATGTAAACATTTTCATAACACAGATGTTAGAAACCCTGCCTTTTACTTATGTAAGAAAAAAGCTTGAATATGTTGTGTGGACTCCATACTATGCGAAGCAAAAGGCGGAACTGGAAGCTGTGATACGTAATCTATCATATAAGATAGAAAAAATTTACCCATGAAAGGGCTACAACAATGAAATTTTAATCTTTGCAGACAGACATAAATTTCATCAAATACACACACTATTTAAATTATGTAACAATAAAATCGATTCAACATCTCTACTGGCCGAAATTAAACTAATGCCCCAATCAAGAATGGAACTATTACTCCTGAACAAGGTTAAATAATGAACAAAAGTGTTGAACAAATTTGAATGTTTCTACTTTATAAAGCCCTCGCAATATGGAGAAAACTTATATTTCCACAGCGGATAATTATATCCATGTATTGGCTTGGAGATTTTAATTTTGAAAAATTAAAATAGTTGGAAGTGATTAAATTTAAATCAAGCTTAAGTAAACTAAGGCTAAATAAATATGTAAATAAGTTTTAGGAACGACCTCGGATACTGCTTACTTACTGAAAACGCAAAATATACGATTTTATGTTAAATGTTGAGAAATCGGAGCTAAATATTTGTGGTAAAACTGCAATTTTATAGGGTAAAACAAAAAAATATTACCGAAAGATCCCACTATATCAAAATATATAGACTTCAAAATAATTACCTTATATTAAAATATTTCATATTATGGGCTCCTGACAAGCACTTTATAGCATACGTAGAAATCTCTTCGTTTGTCCAGTCAAGCTTCCTCATTAATCTCATAATCTTGTCAGTATTATTCTTTTGTAAATCTTGAAAGAGCAGTTTTCTTATAAATTTATGCATTAATGGCCTTTCCTTTTTCGTTACTGTAACTACTTCTGGAGGATTTACATAGTAATACGCATTTTCTAAAATAACAAAGTTAGTTCTAAATGTTAAAGGTGTAAATTCCAACCTCAAGCGACTTGTGGAAAAATTATTAAACTAGTTAGTTATTAATGTTAGTATTTTGGACCAAGGAGGAGCAACTAAGTTAAGTAAAAACTAATAACGGCAGAACTTAAAACTCTATCGACAGACGAAAAGCTGTAGAATCTAAACAGGCTTCATTTAGAACATGGCTTGCGCTTCCCTATTTTAATTTTTAATAATTTGTGAAAAATTCCGGTGAACTTGGTTAACGGATTAAACTGGTATACATATTTACATATATACATTCATACATAAAGTGCGGCCCAAATTGGCAAATGGCATCTCGGAAACTATAGGAGAGAAAAATAGTTGAATGGGCAAAGTTTTTTTACAATTCTATTAGTAACTTAGTGGCGCTTGCGGAGCGGTTGTAGCTGATTTAGATTTTTCAGATATTTTCAAAAAGTGTGCGTTTAGAACACTTGCAACTATTTTATTAGTAAACTTTTTTTTAAATTGTAATAACATTTCTGGAGCAACTTTTTACGGAAAACACGTCCCTTAAGTTCAGTTTTCTAGAACTATCATAAATAGAGCATTGTTAGCCTTTCAACGAAGTCTTACGCATAGCAAAACAAATTAGATTTATTCTAAAAAAGAAAAAAAAATGATTTATTCAAAAAAATTTGCAGCATCTCTCAATAGAACACAGCAAAATATTATTTATTTAACAATAACAATTACAAGAAAGGTAAGTTTTAATGCTTAGAAATAAAAGTAATAATTTAGCATTGAAATTTCATTTATGGGGAATAATTATTAACTTTTTACATTAATTGTATTCTTAGTTTATTATGAAAAAATGTCCTAAGAACAATAGATGAAAGAAACAGATTCAGGCAACGAGACGACACGGCGCTGCGGCGTGTTTTCGTTTTTTTTTTTTACTCCATTTTGGTAAACATATACATACACAACGTGCGGAACCTGGAAAAGGAAAATACAGTATACAAAGCCAGTAAGCCCATTTGGGGCTTCGAATAGGTGACCTCACAATACTCACGTTTACCCAGCTACCTACCTCTCTGACTAGGGGTATATGAGTGCATGTATGCATATGTACACACATTGCCTGATAAAGCCAAAAAGCGGAAACAGGTGTCGCCGCGTTACTTCCATCTGTTTCAGTTCCTGGTTCTACGGACAAACCCACGAAATCTTTCATTTTTACATTTATGTATACATCTAGTGAAGGGACTATTCAAATACAAATAATTGAAGTATTCGATTCTGGCTTGCATTCGAATGCATTCGATTCTCAACGAAGAATTCGAATGCGCTAACAACGAATTAATATTCCCTCGAATGCTGGTTGTATCGAAATAAAACATGAATCGGCACAATTCGCGTTTCGCGTCAGTATGACTTGTTCGATTATGCTGGTCTGCCGTCTGGGCAATAAATAATAGCGGGCTTTGTTTCGTATTATGGTGAACAATAATCGAAAATGCTACACTATAAAAAGGATAAAATAGAGTAGGTTAGTTACTGTTGTAGTTTTTTAATTGTTGAATATATTTCTTCTGTAGTAATCATATTATTAATTTTAAAATATTATTAATTTTAAATGCGATAGTCGGCAGGTATGACATATATATTTTTGCAATATGCAGAAGATAAGAAAAGAAGTTTTGGGAATTCAAATTTAAATTATTAAACAGTGATGATTTTAGTAAATCTTTTATAAAATTTTGCATAATATCTAAACTAAACAACTTTTAACCAATATTTTATTTTTTAATCATGAATGATTTCGCTAATATTTGTAAAAGATTTTGCTCTTATTCTTAAATGTATCAAGAATGAAAACTTCATGATCAAACAATCCAGAATCAGACAATTTGTAAATTTGAATTCCAGAACGAGACTTCGATCGAAGTCACTCGAAATCTCGAGAGGTTGAATCGCTAATTGAAACATTTGGGATATCGCGATTAATCCAAATAATTCGATTCTTTGTATTCGAATAATCATTCGATTCTCAAAAGTATTCGAATGCAAGATATTCGATTCTAAAAATCATCCGATTTTCCCATCACTATACATCCGCAATATACCTCTTCTTTTCTTTATTATCCTTTGGTAATAGTGTATCGGGGGTTAGATAATCAAAAACTAAGATAGGAAAGCGCAATCCGTTTTGTTCTATGTACAGGTATTCAAAGTGGTGAAAATTACGTTTTCATATGTCAATATCTCGAAAACGGCATCATTTAGTCATATTATTATGATAGATAGATAGATATTTATTCGTAATAATTGCACAACAGCGCTCTTACAAGTCAGGAAAAATGGTAATACAATAGTCACAAAACTATACATAGATTGGATAAACATTAAAAAAACCTTAGAAATATACAACTAGTCAATATATAAAACAATCCTATTTAAAATATAACATCATTAAAATTATTTTTGAGGTACTCCTCTGTTGAGTAAAATGCTTTTTTGATGAGATACTTCTTAACTATAGATTTAAAGGCAACCCCATTGAGCTCTCTCACATGCTCAGGTAAGACATTAAAAAACAAAGCTCCAAAGTGGTCAGTGCCTCTACGAGTCCGTGCAAGCCTGTGTCAGGCACTATGTTCGAGTTACTTCGTGTAGCATATCTGTGTACCTCATGATGAGTGGTGTACTGTGAAATACTTTCCCTAACATCGGTGAGGCAAGCCAGAATGAAGATGGATGGAAAAGTAAGACTATTTGACTCTGGGAAGCACATCCGACACCAATCCCTATATTTTAGTCTCGCCAATATACGAATACATCTTCTCTGAAGTCCAAAGACCCTAGCACAATGCGGCGAGTGTCCCGAATTCAAAACTGCGTAGGACATATTGGAAACAAAATAGCCATGCTATGCTGCCATTAAAACATCTTTTGTAACAAGATTACTTAAGTGCCTAACAAGATAGGTTATTCTGGAGAGCTTGGAAGAGAGCCGGTTGACGTGAGTCTCCCAGGTTAAGCCAGGATCTAGAAAAATTCCCAGAAATTTGACCGACTCTTCACTAGGCAAGACCTTCTGCCTTCTTCTAAGAGAAAAATTTATGTTTTGTGTTTTAGCTGCATTGGCACTAAGCTGGTTGGCTATAAACCAGTCTTGTATTTTTAGCTGCATATCATGTGTTAAGGTTTCCAGGGGTTCAGAGGGGTGGTAATGTTGCAGGTTGGTAGTGTCATCGGCAAAAAGTATCAACTTGCTGAGGAGAAGCAGCAGCAAAGCAAGGCAGATCATTAATGTAATCAGGAAGAGTAGAGGGCCCAATACTGAGCCCTGCGGGACTCCATGCCTGAGGGGAAGGTTACCTGAAGTATTCTGTTTAAAGGACATATATTGTTGACGTCCATGTAAGTAAGACTCAACAAAGGCAATACTACGCGGGTGAAAATTGCACTAAAAAAGTGTATTTAAAAGTATCTCAAAGGAGACACAATCGAGTGCCTTTGCCAAGTCAAAGAATAAGGCATACGTGTCCAGACCCCTCTCCAATCCCTCCGTCACAAATCCCATAAGACCCTCCATCTGCCATTTCTAAAGCCAAATTGGCTTTGAATAAAAATATTATTGTCCTCAAAGTATGCATTTATTTGGAATTTCATAAGAGACTCAAATACTTTCGAGAATATCGGCAGCAGGGATATAGGCCGATAGTTTGTCTCATCATGAACTGACCCTTTGTTTTTAAAAATTGGGATAACTTTGATGATGATGAGTTGTTGTATCAATTGTGTATACAATTTCAAGCCGAATAAAAAAAAATCAGAATATAGAAGGTACTGCATTAAAAAAAACTTAAACTTCGTTTGGTTCTTGTCTCCTTTCTGCCATTCTTTAACTCATTATTGGTAAAAAAATGTGGAGGTTCCTACATTGAGTGATTTTTAAATTAATTATAATATTTGGGTATTAATAGATGACCAATAATGGTAAAGAACTTTAGACCAAATAGAAGTGAATTCTATTTAGCTGGCCTACATATTTATTATCATTAATAGAGTTCCGATTTTGGTTTATGGTAATCAATTTCCTTTATTCCTGTGTCCTTCGTGTCACTATAATGAATTTGTGATATTGTTGGATTTCATGCTTAGTAAGGGCAGTTTCTGTTTTTGCCACATTTTTTACCTTTCAGCCGATTTTCAAGAAGCTGCCTGGGTTGTTCAATATAAGCACCGTTTTTTTATGGATGTGGCACACACACTAAAGGGAGATCATATGGCGCTCGACGAGCGGTGTGTGTGCGAATATGTTGATTGACACTGTTCTTGAATAGTTGTAGGTTGTAATTAGGGCAAAACAGATGTCCTGGGAGTGAGTTCCACAGTGAGTGCGCTAGGAAAAGGAGTTCTTGTAAAGCGATGTTCTAGGTGTTTCCAGTTGTACTACGAACTGGTGCGCTCTTGCCATCTGTCGTGACTGTCTGACAGGCGTTGCCAGCGGCGGGATGAGGCCAAATCCTGGGAACATCTGCCGTGAAAGTATCTGTAAAACAAAGACATCTCGGCCACATGTCTGCGGTGTTCCAGACTATCCAGATTCCGAGTCGCCGACAAGACGCACAGCTCTCTTTTGATGGAATCCAGCAGTTTAGGCTTTGGTGCGGCACCCCAGATGTGTGAGTAATATTCTAAGTACGGTCTCAATTGCGCTTTGTAGAGCAAGAGCAACTGCTGCGGTGTATACAGTTTTTTGTTGTGAAATAGCGCACTAAGCTTCTGGGAGGCTGATTTTGCGATGTTAGCAACGTAGTCATGCCAGGATATGTTGCTGTTGACCGAGACACCCAGCAGTCGGATTGGCGAGGATGAAGGAATGGTCGATCCTGCCATAATGATGTCAGGGCCCGCCGTATTGGCCCTCTTGGTAAACGTGGCTGCTTGGGTCTTTGCTGCATTGAACTGGACCAAATTTCTGTCGCCCCAAGAGGTACTTGAGTCTAGTTGCTGATTGACTATATGATTTTGGAGATTATTGGAAGCAAGGCAATTGGGCGATAGTTTGAGGGTGTGGTTTTCTTGCCTTTTTTTGGAACAGGTTGCAGTCGAGCGACTTTCCAAGAAGATGGGTAACTCCTCTTTTTGTAAGACAGTTAAAAAAGCCTGGAAAAAAACGAATGTTAGTTCGTTGGCGCAGTTGTTTAACACGATAGCAGGTATTCCGTCCGTTTCTGATGCCTTTTGCGTACCTAGTTCTTTAAGGATTTTACGAATATCACGGTGGTGAAGCATCGAGGTGGTAGTATTTGAGAGTAGTATCGTTTAATTATTAGTAATTATTTATTATAAGCATGTCTGGTACCAGTTGTGCCTTTCGGGGATGTCGATTGAAAGCCAGCAGAGGAGTGAGCTTTCTCTCTTTTCCTCGAGATCCTGAACGGAGAGTACATAAGTCGCTTACTATTTTTGTTGTGATGAATATGAATAATGAAATTCCCAATTATCCTGGGTTAAAATTATTTGTTTTAATAATATTATTTTAATATTCACGTAAGACGTAAGAATTGTTGCTATTGATTTGCTAATATGGTCTTATTATTGATGTCTAAACATGTTACGCGGCGGTATGAGGGAGATATCTCGATGAGCTACTCATCAATACTAAGCCTACAGAAATATTAGATTTTGCAATTTTTCATGACAATCCACAAAAAAATAAAGCACTTGCTCTACCAGATTATAGCTACAGGAAAGAAACTGTTACTGTACAAAATGCTTTTACCTACGTGTGTGGATATATTTTCAAAAAGTATCTTGAGATCCACACTTGTGAGATTTGTGAATCGTTTAGCAAGAAATGTCAAAACTTAGACATAAATAATTTATTACTTTATTTTAAAGCGTACAAACAGACTGAGGATAACATGTTTGGTAGCTTGAAATCCCCATCAGAAGAGTTTATCAATTATATTTATGAATTAGAACATATTTTTAATTTTAATTTTGAGTCCATTTGTACTTATAAAGGCATATCACATCATTTATATAGTTTGATGGAAAATACCATGTATACATCCTTGTGATAATTTTCCGAAAAGTTATGTTACGAAATTATTTGTAAGGTTTAATAGTTATTTGTGTGTTTAGAGCGCAAAGTATCGGATTGCCGCTTGAGAGAGAATGTCTTTCGAAAACGGCAATCTTACTTTGCGCTCGAAAAACACACAGGACTTTTTCTACAGCCGCATTTCTTAAAATTAAACGCACATTTTTCTCTATACTTATTGTGAAATTTGCAAATGACTGTCAGTTTTGACATATTATATTCGGGCTTCGGGCATATTTAAAACAGGAGTGCCAGCAACAAACTGTAATATGTCATTTATTTATCTCCGATTTCCATGACCATTCCTAGCACCAAAGACAATTCACAGGGAATAGACGCCCAGCGAGCCGAAACGGTAATGTACTTCAGGTTCCGTTCTTAAGAGTGCAGCACCTGCGGCTTGTAAACCTAATTTTACTATTATTTTAAATATTCCGAATCTCTCGACATGGTGCGATTTCGGTTGCCATGAGGACGATACAACGACGCCTTGCGGTGTTGCCGATGTATGTTGGACTTAGCAGAGCTCGATTTAAATCAGGGCAACGCGATGTCGCGAGGCGGTAATGAGTTCAAAAAGCGTAAAGGGCTGCCGCGTTCTCTTTGATAGACCGCTCCGCTTGTCGGTGTCTTAAATCTAGGGCTTTTTAATACCGCCTGTTTTTTAAGTAAACCTTGCCATCTTCAATTATTGAGGAGAAGGAGTATTACTATTTGTTAAATTTCGTTATTTCAAAGATATTCTTTTTGCAAGTGCATTGTGATTGAATTCTTCCTCTTACGTTCACCGATTTTAAAAACAATGTCTGGTAATATATGTTGCTATTTCAATTGTGGGAAAAAAATGTTAAAACACCGCCTAAAAATATTTTCTATTCTAAAAATTTGCTCTGTATTTTAAAAAGCAGTGAAACAAGTCAATTTTATTTTAATTTTTGGTGTGTAATAGCATTTTTAAATGCTATACCACAGTATAAAACGGTAATTTTTCGTATACCTACATATTCGTTTTTAGCGTGCAAAGAACATGCTTTGTAATATCTGCCAATGTAAGGGGTTGAAACGAACCCCCAAAAGTGAATCCTTTTTGAAATCAAAACTTCTTTAGGCGCGTTTTGCGTTTTTTTGGCGGGGTTGAATGAGACCGAGCCATCACGCTCGGATATGTACCCTCACGCGTCACGCTTGGATATATGCTCCTTCCACTGGCATGTTCCCGTATAGGTAGAGGGCCGAAAATGTCAGGGAATGTAGCCGGGCTACAAAGAAGATCCTGGATGTAAACGGGATCCCCCCGTTTGGCCAAGGAAGGGGGGAGAAGGGAAAACTTAAATAATTAATTTCGGGAGAACGGGAATAGGTACGGGGTCGAAATTTGTATGGTAGGTGCGCCCTATGGGGAGTCACCTGAGACCATACGGGGGGACCGGGGCTCCAATTTAAGGGGGGATTTTGGGAGAAAAACCGTTTTTACCCGTATCTCTGCAACGAAGGCTCGAATCAAAATTCTGACCAACGATGACCCCGCTTGTTGAAGTTTTCACTTTTATCGTGTGATCTTGAGCACACTCAATTTTTTTTCTAAAGGAGTACTTTGAAACGATAAAACATATACATTTTATTAGGGGCAAGATAAAATACGGATTTGAGCCAATCTCGTAAAAATTTAAAAGTGGAACATTTCTATCAAAATAAGCGTTTTTTATTTTGAAAAACATAAAAAAGCGTTAATTTTATTATCGTTTTTAAATACTTGATATTTATAGCAAAATTATGATAATAAGAGGTGATTTCTAGCCCTTACCACCGAACAAATAACGTATGGTGCCTTTACTAAATATCCTTAATATCCTTAATTTTAACCTATAGAATGAACATCTTTTAATCTAAGTTGAAGGTATTACCAAAGACAATTTACATATTTACAGTTAATTGTCTTTGGTATTACGAAATTTTATTACATTTTGTTTTTTATTATCAGATCATTTATTTGTTGAGAAATTGTTAGGTGGCTTATTGTCCTAATGACAATTTGAACTAGTCGCACCTGCTATATTGCACTGTTCGCTAAATAGGGCATAGTTACATGGTTCGTAACTGTAGATTTTTATGTTCATTATAACAAGGAATATTCCTGTTGATTAGCCACTAGTAATTTATTGGAAAATAAAAATTAGGGAACAAACGTTTCTTGCCGCCAGTATGTCGTCATTACAAATAGCTATAATTTAGACTTTTGGTATCTCAGAAGTTTTAATGAATTATTGTATTTGGCAATATTAAGACGTCGTTCCTAAAAGCAAATTTAAATCTAATAAGTAACAAACTATATTTCTCATTTACATTTGTACCGTGCGGTGCGTTCAATTTATCTTGATAACATTTTGATTCGTTGTATTTTTTTTTTTAAAGATATCAAGGTAAACAAAAAAGCAAAATGATGGGTTGATAGTCAAGTTTTTTTCTAAGTTACACATAAAACAAAACACTAACAATTTTCTGACATAAAAGCCTATTCTATATTTTTTTAAATGGAACACCCTGTACATCTTTGGACTCTAGAGAAATCTAAACACATTTCGTGTATAATATCCTATACCTATTTTTAGGTGTTTACGAAATATTGACAGTTGAAAGTCGGGCATTTTCACATTTTGACAAGCTTTAAAACCTAAACCGTGCGAGAGCAAAGAAAACGGTTTGCACATTCCTATCTTAGGTTTTCATGACCTATCGAATGACAGTAACTTTGAATTTAACCCGCGGATAAAATTAACCGGAACTTTTAAACCTCCGGTTAAATTCAAAGTCACTGTCATTCGATAGCTTATCAAAACCTAAGATACAAATGTGCAAACCCTTTTCTTTGATCTCGTGCGGTTTAGATTTTAAAGCCTGTCGAAATGTCAAAATGCCCGACTTTCAACTGTCAATATTTGGTAAACAGCTAAAGATAGGTATAAGATTTTATACACGAAATGTGTTAAGATTTCTCTAGAGAGTCCAAAAATGTAGTAATATACAGGGTGTTCGATTTAAGTAAGTATAGAGTAGGCTTATATGTTAGGAAATTGTTAGTGTTTTGTTTTATGTTTAACTTAGAAAAAAACTTGGCAACCAACCCTACATTTTGCTTTTTTGTTTACCTTGATATTTTTAAAAACAAAAAAGTTACAGCGAATCAAAATGTTATCAAGATAAATTGAACGCACGGTACATATTCTTAGAGTCAAGGCTAAATAATTGCTATACATGCAATACATGTCTTGATATATTAGTGCAGCAATTTTTTTTTGGTGTCATGTTTACGGAATTTTGTAACAAACTGCCCTTTTCAAAACACTTTTTTATTCAATGGAAATTTTTTCTAAAGAACAAAGCATTTTCTGTAATATTCTTTTTCTACCCCCGTTATATAAACTGTACAATAATTCACTTTTATCTTAAATACAAAATGTTACTTTATAAAAAGTGTGGAAAACGAAACAGGATCGTTAAATACTTAGCACGCATTAGCGTGTCGTTATATCACAATTTGTCACTACCGAAAAATAGCTTTTCACCAGTTGACCACCCTAACAAACTGGTTCTTTCGATAAGTATGTTAATAAATATACAGGGTGTTCATTTGAAAACTTCCCACCTCGGATTTATCGAAAAGCAGTGATTAAAAAAAAAAAACGCCGAGACACGTCACAAGATTTGTCAAGGGGCACAACTTCTTAACCAAAAACTACTTCACCCTCTTTCCCCCAGGGTCAGCCCCCTTAAAAATTTTAAATGGAAAGGGGGGTCGAATGATACATCATTTTAAAGGTCTTTCAATTCCCTTTATATTTCATATATAATGTCCTATACCTATCTCCAACTGTTTTTGAAATATTGACAGTTGAAAATCGACCTGTTACCAAGTTTGACAGCCTGTAGAATCTAAACGGCTAAAGAAGATAGAGCAAAATGGTTTGCACTTACCTGTCTTCGTTTTTCATAAGCTATCGTTTGACACTAATTTTAACCGGATTTTCTTAACCTCTAGTTAAATAAAAATTTAGTGTCAAACGATAGCTTATGAAAAACGAAGATAGCAATGTGCAAACCATTTTGCTCTATCTTTAGCCGTTTAGATTCTACAGGCTGTCAAACTTGGGAAATGGTCGATTTTCAACTGTCAATATTTCAAAAACAGTTGGAGATAGGTATAGGACATTATACATGAAATGTAAAGAGAATTGAAAGACCTTTAAAATGATGTATAATTCGATCCACCCCCATTTAAAATTTTTAAAAAGCTGACCCGGGAGGGTGAAAGGGCGTGAAGTAGTTTTTGGTTAAAAAGTTGTCCCCCTTGACAAATGTTTTGACGTGTCTCGGCGTTTTTTTTTAATCACTGCTTTTCGATAAATCCGTGGTGGGAAGTTTTCAAGTGAACACCCTGTATAGGTAATTTGCACCTAAAGTAGAAATTATCTTGATTTAGAATTAAGTTATAAATATTTTAGTTTTAGGTTAAGTTAAGTTAATGTTATATCTAACATTTTTATGTGCAATGATGTTCTGCACAAAATGCAAAATTTGTTAAAGTTAATGATATACATTTCTTAAATGTCCGGCTTTTTTTTATCGAAAATCTGGCTTTTTTGTCTTAGTTGTTCTGCTTGTGTGCAAAGACATCTGGTCGCCCTAGTTTAAAGAAAAACTGACAGATCCAGCGTGAGGCCAATTTGAAATTTCTTATGCACTTTCACATGCATAGTATGTATTTCATATGCACGTAGATAAAAAATATTGATAAAATGTTCCGGAATATTGATTATGATTTTATTTAAGACATTACAAGAATTACTTTAACTGTAATCAGCTGTAATACTTTACTTATCGTTTCAAACCATATTATGCTTTTCTTTTAGATATATAGTTTTATTATAATACATTTAGATTTCGTAATTTCCGGGACTTAATACAAGCGATTAAGTTTATAATATTCACGAGAAAATTGACAATTAAAAAATTATTTTGCCTTACTTCTCTTGTCACCGCGAAATAGGAGATTTCCTTGCTGTATGTTACATTAATATATTTTATTTACAACCATGTAATAATAGGCGCATAATACTTATGAGAGTAAGAGCTGTGCAATACTGTGCATAATACAACCAATGTAATTATTATTGGCTGTTTGATTTTTATGGTAAATTTAAATGTTTGGTTATGTCAAAAACAATTTAATTACATTTTAATCATTCATTACTTAGTTTAGAGCATGCTGTTTTTGTTATCAAAATATATTAACTATTATTCTTTTATAGGTGTTTTAAAGCTTGTTAATTTGTTAATACCATTTGTAGAAGATATGTTCTATTAACATTAACATCAAAATAAGTTGAGTTATTGAAAATCATTCCTACAAATTAGTATATCCATTATTTGTTAATCCGTTCTTGTACTCGACCTAAGATCTCCTTTTATTTAGGACACCTTTTATATATGACCAAATATCTAAATTATTTAAAATAAAATAACTGACTTCTGGAAGTAATGTTAAAAACCAGCAAACACGGTCGCTATAATTATTTATTATTTTAAATGAACCGAAAGGTCATAATGTTATGTTTCATTGGTTTCATCAAAGACAATTTTCAGTAATTGTCTTTCGTTTCATTAATGCTTAATAGAAAATAGGCACAACGGCAACCTCAGCTGGCGATCTATGAACGATATCCAAAGCAGATTTCTATAATGCCGCCATCTGTGAATCAGTAGATGCAGAACGTGGCCGATATTTATCGTGGAGGCTCGCTTTTTGAAGCGAGCCTCCATTCGATGTCCCATTTTAAAAGCATTGCGTCGCCCGTCTAAACTGTGGATTGTCTTTGATA
>JAEQML010059433.1:0-28671 GCA_016904865.1 Pissodes strobi | reverse complement strand
TTTAGAGTCACTAAATTACCACTTTTGCAATTTACGTCCTGGGGCCAGCCGAAGCGATCTTAAATAGAAATTCTAAATAAACCCAAATGGAGTAACAAGTAACTATTCTAGTCACAAAAAATATTTATTTATTTATTTTTTTGTTTTTTTCCTTGTCCAGTGAATTTTTAGTCTATATTATTTTTCTAGTTTTATTGCAACAAAGGAATTGTTTTTATTCACCTTTATTACATAAATTAGTCTCACATAAATTTTTCCCGAGAATCATCATTTTATACCAATGGAGTGCATGATGATGCATGATCTATTCTAATAAAAAAATCTATGAGTTCAACTTCTGCAAAATTCGAACTTCCCGCAGACTAAAGAATAGAACTTACAACTCTTCAAAAAAATCAAGTTCTAACGAGGCCAAGAAAAACTTGTTCTGATGAAAAAAATTTAAATTGGATTAAAAAAAAACAACACAATATTAAAATTGTTAAAAAAATAATTATTTCATAATTTGTTTCTCTTAGTAGTAACTACAAATATTAACTCTTTTAAATATAAATTTTCTAGTTTACAATTTTCATTTTTTTAGGAACTTCTTAATTTATATTTGAGTAATATATATATAGAAAAGGTAAGTATTTCATTTTCATGGCACATTATATTATTAACAAATCTTATTTCTAATATTTTGATGCGCAAGGTAAAGTTTAATATTCTTAATGGATATTTATCTGCATTGCCATGTAACACTTTAAAATCATTGGTAAGCGCTTTCTTAATATAAAATGTTTTAACTAATGACAAGTTGTAGTGAGTGTTTAGAATTGTACAGAATGCCCTTTAAAAAATGTCGACTGTTCTATATGTATTTTTTTTTTCTGGAAACTTAGTGATATTTTGTTTACGTTGTTCAGATGGCCTAGCTATACAAGCTCATATCTCGACTTTTCATTGGTGCAACATGGCTCAGCTACTATAACCATCGTTATTGTTCTAATTTTAATAGTATTTTATTCGGGAAAAGATTGGAAATATTACTTTATTTACAACCATATATTATCTAATTATTATTCTTTCATACGTTTACCCAATTAAGAAAGATACGAGTTTGATAATAACTCGAAATATTCGTTAAGAAAGTATATAATTCTGCTGCCTGTCTATATTTATCTTCCTTCTCGGAATTCGCCATAAATATGAAAATAGAAGAATAATCATTTGCACGTAATCATGTTTTGTTTCTAATTTAGTATCCATCTGAACTCAAAGCAAGAGTTTTGCAAGTTTTGATTAAAGTTCATATTAAAGCACTACTAAATTTTAAAGGTATAGATAGAACGCTTACGAACTTTTAATACTACCATGTTTAGAGTTTGCGATCCCTTTAGTTTAGTTTGAATTTTTAGTGGTTTTTTAAAGTATTAAAAGTTAGCGTTCCATTTATTTTTTCCGTTTTAAAGTGAGCCACACATTATTGAGAGTGGAATTTTTAATTAAAAGTTTTTAGTGGATTATCGATTTTATTCGGCTAAAAATACGTCAGTACGTGAATTAAACATGGATAATTTTCTAACTAGTTCTTAAATTAATATTTGCTTTAATGCTATCGCCTCTAGAAAATCAGTTAGGAGAAAGAAACAGAGTTAGGTTTTACTTCAAAAGTCCACCCCCCTCTATCTCTCTCTCTCTCTCTCTTATATATAGAGATGCTCTATTGGGTTTGTTCTTCCCTTCCTGCTAGTTTTAAGAAAGTTTCTGAAGGCATGCGCAATCGATCCCTAGTTTGCCATTTCTTAACTGTGTAAAAGCTGCCCGGCGCACTTTGGGCCCTTTACCACGTTAATCCAAAGTGTGGCGCCCGAGAAATAGCCAAAGGATAACATATCTAATGGTTAAAATTAACCGTCGGTTAGTAATGCAAGCAGCGCCGAACCAAAGCGCATGAGAAGTGTTTAATAATTAACTACCAGAGTCGCTCTATAATACTATTGTCTCTAAAGAGATTGAAGGAGTCATATGTGACTGGATTCGAGCTATACTAGCAACAACTTCCCTACAAGGGGAAGCAGTCAGATTTAGGGCCATCAAGAGAGTACTATCGCCCTTTCTTTAGTCACTTCTAGTATATAATCTTCTGGCTGTAATTTGGGCTACTAGCATATGCAGTCATTTTAATAAAACAAAAGTCTGAAATGACGATTTCTAGCGTCCTAAGAGAATTGCTGAAGATCATTTATAAAAAGTGTGAAAGGTAAAAAAATGTCAATCAATAACCATTAAAATATTGAGGAGTCACATTTGACAAACCACCCAATTGCAACTAGCATCTCGAAAAAAATAACTAAAAAAGTAAGGTTGTTTCTCTGGACCTGCCGCAAACTTAGAATAGAATAGAATAGAATCTTTATTTGTAAAACACCTACATAAGTATTTTTACACGTCATCAAGCAGTACAGTAAACATTACATGAATACATTAAAATAGAATTGACAAAATTTACAGATAAAATTTCTTAAAACTAAATCTACTGAATGTTAAAACTTATGATAAACAGGACAATACACAAATTCAAAATATCAATCTTTTTTCATGCAATAGTCTTATTTGATTGGGAAGGGTATTAAAGAATTTAATTCCATAATACATGGTACCATTTCTTGCCCTTACAAGGCGATGCTGTACAGGGACCAGATTGGCACTGTTTCTGGTTTGATAATTATGTATGTCCAAATGCGACGTCATGATGTTCAGATTTTGTTTGATGAACATAAGGCACTGGAGAATATAAACACAGGGAAGAGTTAGTATCCGAAACCGGATCAAACTCTCCCGACAATCATCCCGATTTTCAAGCCTCGCAACAAGTCTAATGCATTTACGTTGCTGTTTAAAATATTAATAGTGTTGGGGGAATGACCCCACTCCAAGATAGCATAAGACATTTTGGAGCTAAAATAGCCATGGTAGGCCGCCAGAAGAGCATCAGTAGACAAAGACTTAGACAGATTTCTAACCAGGTACAATGAGTCCCTTGCTCACATGCAGTATGTGACCCTCCCAGGACAGATCTGTGGCGAGAGAGACTCCCAAGAAGATAACCTCCCCCGAGCAGTTGATCAGCAATTGGTGGTTTGATTTGTCTCTTCTGAGGGTAAAATTGATAGTCTGAGTCTTCTCCTCATTCATACACAGGCTGTTCGCAAGAAACCAGTCGTTGATAGTTGACAATGATTCTATGATACCAGAGTCATCAATCTCTGTAGGGCGATATATTCCGAAGACAGTGGTGTCATCTGCAAATTTAATTATTTTGTTGTTGTTTAGATCCAGGTTTGCTAGATCGTTCACGTAGATCAAAAACAGGACTGTTCCAAGCACTGAACCCTTGGGCACTCCAAAACGAACTCCCTCCCTCTGAGAGATATTCTGGTTATATGACACAAACTGTGTACGGTCAGAGAGGTAAGAGTGTAGTAGTTGAACACTGCCGGGTTCAAAGCCATAAAATGGAAGTTTATTTAAAAGAGTTTCATGCCGCACATGGTCAAAAGCCCTTGTTACATCTAGACATGAGGCATAAGTATCACGGTTGCTCTCAAACCCATTAAGGATGTGTTCGATCAGACAGTCAACTGCAAGTGTGGTGCTTTTCTTATTTCGGAATCCAAATTGATGTTGGAAGAAGAGTCTGTTTATCTCGAAGTGTTCAGTAATTTGTGACTTTAAGGCAGATTCTCCTTTGACAGGATAGGCAGCAATGATATGGGACGGTAGTTGGAACAGGCCCCAGTAGGGCCTTTATTTTTATATATAGGTATAACTTTTGCTGTTTTGAACACTAGGGGAAACTTTTGTACGGAGATGGCCTGATTAATAAGCTTAGTAAGAGAGGTTCTTAAGGGTTTTTAGTATTATTGTATTGATCTCAAAACAGTCTCTACTTTTACTATTTTTGATATCAGAAAGGATTTGTCTTACATTATTATATGAAATTTCTTGCAAACTAAAAGAACTATTGGATTTAACAGTTTTAAGGTATTCCGTGAAGTGGCAGTTGGGAGTTGGGAGGGCAATGTTGCTGGCAATATTAATAAAATGATTATTGAAATGGACCGCATTCAAAGTTGTAGAAGAATTTGAAGTTACTGTGTGTTTATTGTTCTTAATTACTTGCCACATTGCAGTTTGAGGATTTGCTGCATTATTAAAAAATTATCATGGGCTGCTGTTTTTGCTCTAGAGATCTCCTTTCGATATTCTTTTCTATATCCTTTCACAGTTCCCAAAGACACTAGAGTAGGGTTTTGCTTATTAAGTGACAATATGGGTTGAATATGGGTTCCAAACAAACTTACTGATTGTATGCTATGGTTATCAGGCCATTTCTTACGATAGGGTTCTGCGGTCTGATGGCAAAATAACAAAACTACGTAGGTGCTTTTCGCACGACTCCATCGGCGTCTAGGAAGGCATTCTTAAAGATGCCCCCTCGTCACATACGTCTAGAGAGGGAGGAGATTAGATGGACCACATATGACAAACACTGAATTGCTGCGGAGCACACAGCTGCTGCTTTACTGATTTTTCAAACTCCGTACATGGGTCGGAGCTAGAGTTAATAGAAAATAACCAAAGATAAACATTGCCGTCAGTTTGAGCACCTAGGCTACCAGAAAAAATTATCTAAATATGAAATTTGAGTTAAGTACATCAATTTCTCTTTTTTTCTGGGATTTTTCTTAAACGTTACGCTACTGGTGAATATTTTATCTGTTGTTATTAGTGAAGTTGCCAAGTGACTTCAAAATTTATTTAAGATAGAAATTAGTTACATAGTTGCATAATATTTCAGTTTTTCCGGAGGTAAAAGTCAGTTTAGGTATCGCTCTTGGTCCAAAATAATTGTCCACAATAAGTATTACAAAATACAACTGGAATGACTGGCTGAATAATGATTAATTTCATATGTCAGATTGAAGTAAAATTATTTCTATTTGTTTTTATTCCATATGCACGACCTATTCTTTAAGACCAAATATTTTATATGGCTTTTTAGGATACATATTTCACTCATCGGGTGCAAATGAGAAATATAGTTTAAGTGTTTTTACATGAAATGAAAAGAGTTGGGTACATTCATGATTTTGATTGGAAAAAATATTGAACCAAAAGTGTTTAAACGTGTTTGCAACACACTGTTACCTAAACGGGCTATTATCTCTGGAAAAACTGAAACATTATGCAACTATGTAACCAATTTCTATCTTAAAAAAAATTTGAAGTTACTTGGCATGTATACTAATAACAAAAGAACAAAACATTCATAGTTTGTAGCGCTACAAAAGCTCACTGATTTGAGCACCTGGAATACGCTGTTATATAATATTTCACTTTTCGCATGGCCCTCCGCTCGCTTCGCTCGCTACGGGGGCTCAAGAAAAGGAAACTAACCAGGTGCTAACCAAAACTAACCCAAGACATACCCAAAATCAAGAAAAAAACTGTTTAGAAACTTAACCTAAAAAAGCAACGGGGTTTGAACTCAGGCCGCCGATAGCCGCCGAACTGAGACCTAACCATCTAGACCTCTTAACCACGAGGGCTCTTGCCGCAAATTGATTGCATCGCGAAGACATGGTGCGATTAGCTGCACAAATCAGTGAAAAGCTCTACAAACGCTTACAAAACCTAACCGATTTCAGCACCTTGGTGCCGTCGTATGTTAGGATGTGTAAATATGCCTCCCGGTGTAGGTAAAATACAATAGAACATCTCCGAACAATGAATACGATGTACCAATTCATCTAGATGTTCGATTCCATAGAATTGTGGGCAACCTTCGATGTCATGGATGATACAAGGTTCGAGTCTAGGTATAGGAAATTTCTAAAATTTATTTACGATGACGCTACTGTTTAAGTTAAGCTTGAAGAAGGCAGGAGAACAGCAAAAATAACCTTAAATAAAGACGTGCGACAGGATGACACCATATCTTCCAACATATTTACTCTTTTCATGGAAGCTATATTCAGGAGATGGCTCTTGTCGAAACCACTTCCATTTAATAGAGTGTAGTACTTATGGTAACCACAAAGAAGAATTGAAAGCAATTGTCACAATTGAAAAATGGAAGGGGGCTTTCAATGAATTTTCCATTAACGAATGTTAATGATAAATCGAGGGGGATAAAGAAACTGAAACTGCCAGTATATCCTGCAGGATTAGACTGAATTAGACGGCAGTGGTAAATGGTACTAACATTTCAATGAATTTTTAAAAAGAAGTAGTCAATACCTATATACTTTCAGTAATGTCTAACGATATTGACACAATTTCGCTAACCATATAGTAATATTCATAATGTGAAAATATGAACATCAAAAGTTGACTAAAAATGGAGCTGAAAATTGAACCAGATGAGTATTACAATGGAGTCTAAGATTGGACAAAAGAGACAGAGGAAAAGCATAAACACCCTGTGTAGATGACAGAAAGAGCACAAGCCGTAGAAAGAATCCGACTATATGAATGAAACGAGGAGAAGCCTACATCTAGGACTGGACAATGAAGAGCTGTTAAAAAAGAAGACCTAGGAATTATTAAATCATATTTTTTAAATTGCTTTTATGACGCTCAGAGTAGATTTTATTATTATACGGCATTTGAGAAGACTAAAATTTTCAAATAAGTAAACAAGAGTTACGATTTTTTACTTGGCTTCCAATTATTTTTAGCTTGCATATTTTTGCAGTCACCCTTAGACTTAAGTCAAAAATTCAGAATTGCGATATTGAACATGTCTCTAAAAATCTTGTATCAAAATATCTCTCACTTAGTTTTTGAAAACATCTAAGAAGTGAAAATGAAATAATTTTATTACCTTTTCTCTCTATTTACTGATAACCTATCACTTTGAGCTTTTAAAAATGTAGACAAAACACAGGAAACATTTTATATTCCACACCTCGTTTTATCTCTGAATATTTATTCCCTCTTGACAAGGTAACGCTATATATAGGCTTTTCAGAATTCTTTTTGTATTATCTGCATGTTTTTATCTATTTTATCTGGATCAGTGAATGTATTAAAGTTAAAGCAGCGGAAGAACAGAAACATATGTTAGGAAAGAAACGTACATGTATCTCTGTCAGGAATAATGTAATGCCTCCATTTATAGCATAATTAATATTTTGTACATTACGATATAGTTCTCTTTAGTAGTGAAGATACTATCTCAAAACAACACTGTCTCAATATAATTTATCATTTGTGTTAAAGTGCTATAAAGATTAGTATATGAAAGGTACGTAGCATATGTGAACACGGTGAAACTCAAAATACAAAATGAATCTGAACATCTTAAACCTTAGGGACAAAAGACGGCCATACTTTGACCAGCAACCTACCACAATTAGAATTATGACTTGCATCATCGATAAGTGTAGTGTCTGCAATGAAGTCTGCATTTTTAAGGAGGATAAGGGAATCACATTTGGATGCTCATGTGATGCTCGTGGCAGAGTGATCTGTAGATCATGTGACAATATCAAAACGGCTACTGAGATTAGAACTATTCTCTTGCCCAAGAACCTGGCAAGCATTTTCTGGTGCCCGGAATGCAAAGAGAACAATCTAGCATTAATTCAAGCTGCTAGTGTGGAAAAGCAAAATCAGCACAACTCTAGGGGAAATTCACACCCTTCCACCCCTTCACCCACAATGGATACCGTTGATAAGGCCCATGTAGTTGAAATAGCATATCTGAAACTACTCAAAAAAGAAATTGAAGATAAAAATGGACTCTTAATATCCAACAACAACCTTCTTAATGAGAAAATAGAGTCATTGTCAAAGAAGCTTAGAGCCTTGAAGGAACAATCATCTAACCAGGAGGACGGGGTTGTAAATAATCTTATGCAGAGACCTCCTGTTGCATTAGAAAACCTATTTCAGGAATACCATGAGAGAGAAGCTAGACAAAAAAACATAATCATCTTTAATTGTCCCGAATCTACAACCAACCCTGGAGATATTGCTGGTCAAGTCATCGAGCACTGTACTAAGATTAATGCACCTGACATTCAGGCTTTCCGCCTTGGCAAAAAAGTGGATAATAAAAATAGGCCTATTAAGGTACTCTGCAACTCTAGTGATCTTGCTAGCAATACAATCCATAGTGCAAGCCTACTTAAACAAAACCCCAATCTAAAACACCTATCGGTTAACTATGATAAGACTCCTCAACAGCTTGAAGAATACCGTAAATTAAAACAAGCTATGATTGATCGCTTGAAATCTGGTGAAAGCAACTTAAGGATTATACACCAAAATGGTAGGCCTAAAATTGTATCTGGCCAAAAAAACTAACAAACTTGTCTAACAGGAATATACACATAGCATATCAAAATGTGAGAGGCCTCAACATTAAAACAACTGAATTCTACAATTCAGTCTCTATGTTGGATAGTGGCTGTGACGGAAACTTGGATCCAGGATGGTGTCTTGAGTGGAGAACTATTTAACAGCAATTTTTATGGTATTCAGGAAGGATCGTGATTTGGATGTACTAAATGTATCCAGGAGAGGAGGAGTTTTACTTGGAGTTAGACGGGACATATCAGCATCTAGAGTGGACCTGTATGAGCTTGAAACTATACTACCTGAAATAGACATATTAGGATGTAATTTGATTTCTTCTCTAACTTTCAACCTATTCAAAACTGTAAGGTCATCTTCATTGGAGATTTTAACATCACTTCTAAGTCTCAAATTGGCAAGCTTAATGATTTTATGGCTCTGTGTGACTTAAATCAATACAATACATTTTCAAATTGTCACAATAACATATTAGATCTTGTTATTACTAATGTTGTGTGTGAGGTCAATAAAGTGAATCTACCCCTGGTCCCCGAAGACAAACCGCACCCCAACATTGGGATTTCATTGTCTTTTGAGAAGGATCTGTCAGGTAATAATGTGTGTGCGGGGGAACCCCACGCCAAGATTTACAACTTTAAAAAAGCTAACTATCCTCTCCTCGACCGCCTCCTTAGCGAAACCAATTGGGATTTTTTAACGGGTACCACTGATCAACATTGCTGTTACTCAATTTTATAACAGCTTGTACACCTTACTTGATCAATGTGTTCCTCTTTTTAAACCAAAGAATAATAAAGTAAAGTATCAGGTATGGTATACAAGGAAAATTATTTTCATGTTGCATGAAAAGAATTTTCTACACAGAAAATATGGGAAGTATAAATGTCTAAATGTCAGCCTTTTCCAGGTTGAGAAGGATTATTAAAATTAAGGTTGATATAGCTTACAAAAGTTATATTAGAGAAACTGAAAGATCTTTAAAGGACGAACCTAAACAATTCTGAAAATTTATTCATCAGAAAAGAAATAAAGGTGGTCTGCCAGGTTCAATGTTACATGGCCAGAATACAGTTGATACACCACAGGGCATTGTTAACTCTTTTGCTCACTTCTTTAAGAGTGTCTATGTAAGCTCATCAATCCCTACTCCTGATTCTTCTGGACATTATACAGGCTCCCACAATGTCATGATTAATTCTCTTACAGAGGATGAAATTGTCACAGTGTTGAGGGGCATGAAGAACAAACAAACTACTGGTCATGACAAAATTCCATCTTTTATTCTACGGGACTGTTCTCTATGTTTTGCTGCTCCTCTACATTACATATTTAATCTTGCAATTAACACCTGTACATTTCCGGATGCTTGGAAGATTGCTAAGGTTGTTCCAGTGCACAAGGGGGATTCAATTCAAAAGATTGAAAACTACAGGCCCATCTCAATTCTTTCCAACTTTCCAAAGGCCTTGAGATGTGCATCCATAATAATCTTTTTTATCAATTGCAAAATCCTATTTCTATAAAACAACATGGGTTTTTCTCTAAAAGATCAACAACAACTAATCTTTCATGCTTCTTACAAAAGGCTTATAAGGCTATTGGCCTTTGATAGGTTGGACCATGGCCTTATAACACAGAAAATGATCTCTATGGGGTTTCATCAAAACCTTGTAAGGTTTTTTATGTCTTATTTGAAGGATCGTTCACAGTTTGTTCAATTAAATGGGTTTAAGTCTGAAAGATATTTTACTCTAAGTGGTGCTCCTCAAGGTAGTAACTTGTCCCCTCTCATCTTTGCCATTTTTGTCAATGATATCCCTAACATCATAACCTCTGATTGTTTGTTATTTGCTGATGATGTTAAACTTTTTCGAATAATAAATAACAAAAATGATTGCTCTCAGCTGCAAAATGACATTAGCTCACTGTCATTTTGGTGTGATTCAAACAAACTTCCTCTAAATATATCTAAATTGTAATATTATGACAATTTCAAACTTGCATAACAACTTGTATCATGATTACTCCATTAATAATGTCATTCTTAACAAAGTCGACTCTGTCAGAGACCTGGGAGTTACTGTTGACAATAGACTCACATTCACTAAACGTATTGATGAGGTAGTAAACTCATCTTTGAAGACTCTTGGACTTGTCATTAGGTCAACAAAAGAGTTTAAAAACATTTACAGCATCGTTACTTTGTATAATAGTCTTATTAAATCCAAATTGTTGTATGCATCCTTAGTGTGGTATCCTAGTTATGACGTACATGTTGATAGACTCGAATATGTGCAGCGCAGGTTTTTGAAGTATTAAAGTTTTAAATTAGATGGAGTTTATCCCCCACGAGGTTATGACTATCAGCTGCTCCTTGATAGATTCGATTTCCTATCTCTCTCTTAAGCAATGTATAATTTTAAACAGCCAACTTTTTTTGTTCATGCTTTGTAATAACAAAATAGATTCACCAGAGCTCTTAAACAATATTAACTTTTATGTTCCTCCTATGCGTACTAGAAGACATATCCGCTTTTAATCTTGAAATTAGACCTACTAATTTGGCAAGAAATGCCCCTTTATATACACTGACCGGCACGAAAAACGGGCACTTTAATATTTTTACGAATTTTAAACATCCATAACTTTCTTGTTTCTGAACCGATTCTAATGAACCTTTAAGAAATCTGTAGGTTATTTTATCGATTTAAAGTCACTTATTTTAAATGAAACAGAAAAGAGTGGCTGTTTCATATTATACGAGGAAAAACAATATGCTGTTTTTTGAGCTTAGGTTTGAAACACCCTGTGGAGTTTTTCAACTGACCAGAAAGTTTAAAATGCGGTTAGCTGTCAAGGTTTGACTTTTCTTAACATTTTGTTTTTTGGTTCATCTCGATCGCTTTATTTTCGTCAGAGATAATGATGTTTAAAAAAACACTAGTAATTTTGAAATAATTTTAATTTCTGGCAAACCACCGTTCCTAATCTTAATGAACATATCCATGGAATATTGTTTTCGTTTCCATGGCATGCTTTTGCAAATGTCATTCGAAATACATAATCATTAGGTTTGTTCTAGCAGCGATTTCAAATGGTTTCAAACCATCCGGAGTTTGCGCATAACGATATAAGCGTCGCTCCGGGCGGTTTGGAACCGTTTGAAATCGCTGCTAGAACAAACCTATTGTATATTGTCAATAATTATTTCGGCGAAGATGGTTTTAAGTCTAGAAGTGGTATAGGCTATTGTAGCTTTGATACAAGATGGTAGAGACCAAAGTTATGTAGCCAATAGATTTAGGTATGCGCAGTGCAACGTGTTTACGACCGCTTCCTCGAGACAAGTTCCTACAGCAGGCGTCCAGGGACAGGTCCTCGTAGAAGAACTTCTAACAGAGACGATCGCTTCATGGTAACTTTATCGCTAAGGAATCGGTGTTTACCAGCAGTAGAAATACGAAATGAATTACAGCATCTAAGACGTGTAAACGTAAGTGAACGAACTGTTAGAAGAAGGCTTAATAGCGCAAATCTTCTATCGATGAGACCCGCTACGGGACCCGAGCTTAACAGGGGACATCGGCTCACTCGGATGCGATTTGCCAGAGAACACCAAAACTAGGATGAAAATAAGTGGAGTCGTGTATTATTTACCGACGAATCAAGACTTTGTTTAAGGTCTCCAGACGGAAGAGAAAGAATATGGCGACGAGCTGGTGAAGGCTATGCCGAATGTACATTCAGTCCCAGAGTAAGTTTTCACGGATGTTCAGTCATGGTTTGGGCCGGCATTTCTATGGAATCACGCTCTGAGTTACATCTTATTCCGATGCGCGATCCTATACAGCCCGGATAGTTAGACATTACCTGAACAACGCTAACATCCCACAAATGAACTGGCCACCACATAGCCCAGATTTGAACCCGATCAAGCATGTCTGGGATATGATCTATAGGAGAATTTTAAATCTAATACCGGCCCCCAGAACCTTGGATTAACTGCGTAGAGCACTCTCCGAGCAATGGGCAGTTATCCCCCAGGAAGATATTAGTCGCTTGCTACAAATTATGCCGAGAAGAATAGACACTGTCATTCAAGCTCGTGGGGGGTAACACTCGATATTAATACTATTGTCGTATTTTTAATGTCATTTTGTTGTGTTATTGTTTAATAACTTAAAATGTTTAAGGTAAAATAAAAATTTTCAAAATTACTAGTGTTTTTTTAAACATCATTATCTCTGACGAAAATAAAGCGATTGAGATGAATCAAAAAACAAAATGTTGAGAAAAGTCAAACCTTGACAGCTAACCTCATTTTAAATTTTCTAGCCTGTTGAAAAACTCCACAGGGTGTTTCAAACCTAAGCTCAAAAACATCATATTGTTTTTCCTCGTATAATATGAAACAGGCACTCTTTTCTGTTTATTTAAAATAAGTGACTTTAAATCGATAAAATAACCTACAAATTTCTTAAAGGTTCATTAGAATCGGTTCAGAAACAAAAAGTTATGGATGTTTAAAATTCGTTAAAATATTGAAGTGCCCGTTTTTTGTGCCGGTTAGTGTATATAGGTCATGCTCATGGTTTAATACCTTACACACCAACAGTGATATTGATCTATTTAATACTTCTTTAGCTTCTTTCAGAAGGCTTATTGCTCCAATGATTTTGACTATGTAATTCTCTCAATGTAACACAGTTAAATTTAGTTTTATTATTTGTCTTTGTTATTTTTTTTTCTTCCCTCTATCTTTTTAAACTTGTTAGTTGTATATTTGATATTATTATACCTCATATTATACTTAGTGTATAAGATAGATATAATTTTTTTTTGATTTGTATTATCAATTATTGGAATTTTAATTGTCTTAGAATTGGGTTATTTCCTGTTAGACAATCATTAAATAAATAAATCCACCCAATGAGCTAATAGAGACATTCTATAATTGCTAAGATTGCCTCACCATAATTTTAGGCGATTTTAATGCCAAGATCGTTAAAGGTGAATGTTGAAAGTAGGTACGACGTTGGCACCAGAAACATCATTTTTATCCACTAAAACACGTATACAACTACAAGCGTGTACCGCAAAATAACCTCGAAAATATAATAAATACAGATCAATTACATCTTGTAAAAACTTATCCATGTATGGAAGCATGACTGATAGTAACAATGTAATAGCTAGAATCGTAATCAGTTTTAAAAATAGGAGACAGTATTATACTGAAACTATCACACTTTAAAAACTACAAAATAAATTATGAGCTACTACTATAAAGCATAATTAACAGAAACTTAAGTATTGATACAAGATGAAACATACGAGAAGATCCAAAAGTAAAATTCTCAATGGAAGAAGGAGACAAAGAGGACTACTACACGCAGAAATGCGAAGAAAGAAAAATCCACACATAAGACACGTCATCTTCAATATACAAAAGAACGTAAGCACTAGCAGAAATACATACTTGTATTAGTAGACAAGCACGAAAAAATAATTATAAATTGCAAACATGGGAGAAAACTATTTGATGACAAATGGAAAAAAGTGAAGATTGAAAATCAAGATAGCAAAATTACAGAAAGAACCAACGAAGAAGTCTTTTATTCCCTAAGGTCATTACAAAATAGAAAAACATTGGGTTCAAACGAAATTCCGGCTACTGATAGAGGAACAACATATACATTTAGTAAGAGATTCATTCAATATAAATAAGCAATAAATACAAACTATATCAAATCAGGGAAAAGAAAAACTGATAGCATTAACGAAAACAACAAATAAAAACAGACTATCTGTCACAATGAACAATGAATACTCAGAGGAAAAAAATAGGATGAAAGTAGGATAGTAGGATTTATGTTCATAGGAGAGAAAAGTATTATATGGCAATAATCTAAACCTTGAACTGAGGATAAGATTGGAGAGATGGTTTGTGATATTAACATTTATGGCAACGTTTTCTAAAATGCTATTAAATCTTGAAAAGTAATTTTTGGATGAGCTTTTCAATAAGACATAATTTTTCCCCAAATTAATAATTTGTTCTTTCCCTACTATGGATTAGATCCCTGGATACAAAAAAACGATTATACAGTACAATTTACATCACATGTATAAACAATAAAGCACTACAAAGAAAAGCCTATATAATATTGACTATTATTGGCAGTTGTGTAAGATCTCAACTGTTACGAAAATAACCTGTTGTACCAATTGATAGGTTACTAAAATGATAAGTTGGTATTTAGCGCACAGGGTTTAAAACTCATGAATTTTATTCTGCAGTAAGGATATAAAAGAAGACATGTGAAACTAGTCTCTGAATCTGTTGAAAATCTTCAATTTTGCCAAGACAGCCTTACAAAAAGGTAAATGATATTACCTACAACTTATGAAGTAGGTATTTCTAATTTTAAATTATTACCTGTACTACTTAGTATATTTGCGGTTCATGCATCTCTAAAGCACTGCAATTGTACCAAGATGGCGACGATTGACAAGGTGTCGCAGCTTGAGGGGAAAAATATGTGCAAATATTGTAAAAAGAACGTGGCCAGTGCAACGGCAAAGTGTGTAAATTGTGAGGCGACATATCATACATCGTTTGCCCTGAGGGTGTCGGGCCTCGTGGCCGTCGGACGGGATAACTTAGTAAAGTGCTGTAACCATGACTCTGAGGTTAAGTGTCAGCATGGAGATTTCATCGCTCCGGACGTTTTCAAGGAACTGGTAAAATCAAACAAGGTCAGTTTAAATAGTCTAGAAGAAATGATTCTCGAGCTTAGAGCTAAGGAAAAGTTGTTGTACAAGCAAATTAGTTTACTAGAAGAGAAAAACGGCGGGAAACAAGGGAGTTCAAAGTTCAAGAACAGCAACCACCTCCACCTGGCCCTACAACGACAGTTGTGAAGGACATTGTTGCTCAAATAAATAATGTTGCTTCACCATATACAACCATCGCAACAAGCAATGCTGCCAACGACATAACCAAGAATGTCCCAAGAAATTTCATTGAAAATATGACAGCCATGTCGACGTCGACTCTCAACAACAAACAAAACAAACCGGCAAACCAGTCAAATATTCCGGCATTCACAATAAAGGCAGCCATAAATGAGGCACAGGCGACCGCTCTAATGCGTGAGCTTCAAAAAATGAAGACGAACAACCCGATCACGGAGGTCCATGGGAGCAGCCGAAAAACCCGCAGATTTGTCATCGGTGGAAATGATAAAAGCGAGACCATACAAGCGGTCTCAAGGTATACACACCTACATGTGACTAGACTAGATCCTAATACATCCGCTGAAGACATGAGAGTCTTTCTAAAGGATAGGTTCCCCGAGATGATGTGTGAGAATCAGGGGTCAAAGCGCCCTGAACTCTATAAGTCCTTTAAGGTAACAATAAAACAACAACATTTTCGCGAGGCATGGAAGCGTGAAGTGTGGTCTACTGGCGCCTTGGTATCGCGGTCGTTTGTGAAGAGAAAGATCGCACCACGCTCACAGGAAGTGGTGGATCGATCTGGTTAGGTAAATTAGGGAGGAGGAATGGTATTGGACAGAATAATGAAAATCAAAAGCCTTTCAATGTTTTCCATCTCAACATTTGGTCTCTCCGAAATAAAATTGGAGAACCTAAAACATTTTTGCACGTAAGTACTAGAAAGTATGATGTGTGCATCTCAGAACATTGCATGTGTGAAAATGAGATTGACTCTTTAAATTTGGCTGGGTATAGTGGGGCGGCTGTCTATGCCAGACCGCAGCACAAGCATGAAGGAACTATAATTTTCTCTAAGAGTGAACTGATTTGCAAGTCATTGGAAAATCTTATCGATTTAAGCTCAGAAAGAAACTGTGAAATTAGTGCAGCAGAATTCTCCAGAGAGAAACTAATTGTAATAAGTGTGTACCACCCACCAAATGGTGATCACGTTTTATTTATGACAATCTTTGAACAGTTGTTAGTAACTCTTAGTGCTAGCAACAAACACTGCATTATAAATGGTGACTTTAATATACATTTTGAGAGGAACTATGACCAAAGAAATAATTTTATAGACCTAATAGGTACATATGGCTTTGAACGGAGAATATTTATTAATAGTAGGGAAAATCACTGTATAGCTAACATATTTACAAATTTTAGTGACATGTTGAGCTCTATTGTTGGCGTTTTTGATCCTTTACTCCCGGACCATAGGGCAGTGGATGTGGCCGTGTCGCTGCCATCGTCTGATGCCCGTGATGCAGTAAAACCGCATCCAACATTGTATCGCCCTCTTACACATAGAGGACAGTTTCTGTTCTTTCAGATTATGGAAGCAGCAGACTGGACCTTCTTGAATCACGAGGCCTCTGCAGAATTAATAATGCATTAAACAAAGCATTTCCTGTTGTTAAAAGGGTATCAAGGGGTCGAGGCAAGGTCTCGTGGTTTGCGGAGGAGCTAAAGGGAATGAGAGAAATGCTTAATCTATTGCATGAAATATATTGTATGACTCGGTCTCCTCGGGTGCATGATAGCTACAGGAGTTACCGCAGAGAGTATCGTAATGAAATAAATAAGGCCAAAGTAACGGCAAATTCAAATTTTATAAAGAATGCTGGGAATAGGGTAGAGGCAGCCTGGCAGTTTATCAACTCTTCTCGGGGTTGTGTTGGTCGCTCTTCTGAGGGCGCAAACATAGATGCTAATAACTTTAATGACTTTTTTGCAGATATTACGGACAGCATAGTCGGCTGCTTGCCACTACCGAGTGTGTCGGCTGAGGACTTTGTGAGAAGGATGAGGGTCCCCTGTGGGACTGGCTTTTCTTTTGGCCAGGTATCCTACAACGAGGTGAGAAGTGCTATTGATGGACTGAAAATGAAGGAAAGTCGGAATATCTACGGTATGAGCAGAAAGCTACTCATGGGCATAAAAAATATAATTATAATTCCTCTAACAAAGATCATTAATAAATGTATACTCGAGGGTGTCTTCCTCAGTAGTCTTAAATTAGCAAAAATTATTCCTATTCACAAAAAAGGAAATATGTCTGACATAAATAACTATCGACCTATTGCTCTTATACCAGTAATCGCTAAAGTCTTTGAGAGACTGCTTAAGAATAAGTTGTGCACATTCTTTGAGGAAAACGAACTATTTTTAAATAACCAATTTGGCTTCAGAACAAAACTCTCCACTGTCCAAGCTGTTGGCTCCTTTTGTAGATATGTCTTGGAGGGCTTCGAAAGGGGGTTGTACGTTGGTTTGGGTTAGTTTGGGTTAGCATGGGGCACCACAAGGCTCCGTTCTAGGACCTATTCTCTTTTTAATTTATGTTAACGATCTATCGATGGCTCTGAATGACGGTGAACTTATTCAGTTCGCTGACGACACGTCAGTCATAACTTCTAGCGCTGATATGGGGACCCTGTATCGGAAGATGATTGAGAGTCGTGAAAGCCTGAACAGTTGGTTCATTGCGAATCGCCTCAGCCTAAATGCAGGGAAGACGGAGACTGCGATTTACTCACTGAAGCCTCACAACCATGATAATCGGCCTGCAGTGAAGTTCCTGGGTGTGCAGATTGACCCTGGACTAAGATTTGATAAGCATGTAGACTACATCTATGAAAAAATCTCAAAATGGATATTTTTATTAAAACAACTAATCAAGTCTGTGGAGAACGGTGTGTGTATGATGGCTTTCCATGCATTCGTACATTCACTCTGTTACCACGCTATCTTGGTTTGGGGACACTCTGCGCGCGCTAGCAAGGTCTTCGCCTTGCAGCGCAGAGCTGTGCGTGTCCTTGCTGGTTTGGAATATCGCGCTGATGTAAGAGGGGCGTATTGTGACCTAGGGATACTCACTGTTCCTTCGAGGTATATCTTGGATTGTTTGGTGCATGCAAGATGCTCATCGAACTACCAATACCAGGCTGGCACTCATGATTATTTCACTCTGAGAGAAATGGTCTTAGCATCGATTATTTGCGACTTCGCAGGTCATTTAACGCTACCCTACACTTTGCCCCTGCACTCTTCAATAGGCTGCCTCCCGAAGTCAGAGGCTTGAGCCTGGTTGCGTTCAGGGCAGCAATAAAGCGGTATCTTGTGGGGAAGTCATTTTAATCACTGCAGAAATTTTTCAGCTTACGAGCACATAATAATGACATTGAGTGATATTGAATTTAATAATGACTACTAGTCCAGCACCTTGTCAGTGTTCTTGGTTTGGATCCTGCACAATATTTTATATTTTGTTTGATATTTTTGCTGTGATTGTCTGTGTACAGGGCCTGAATTTGAATATGTTTATATATATGTTTATGCTTATGTCGCATTTTAAAATTGTATTTCAATTGTTATCTTGACAATCATCATTTATGCATATCATGTAAGATTTTATATTTTCTGTTTTTTTTAGTGTTAGGTGTTTATTTTAGTAAAACGTTGACGTGTGTAAAAACTTTGTGCTTTATCAACATGAATAAAGAAATTTGAATTTTTGAATTAAATATGAATTATTTGAGCTCTCCAAACAAGGTCGCCCAACATCCATGGATGATAAGCAACAAGGGCATAGGGGCATAACCCACAAGTGGTAGTTGAAGTACAAAATCGCAATTAAGGGAAAGCGTGTGTGTGATGTGTGTGTGCTAGAAAGGTATCCGTGGAGAGAACCCTAAAAAGAATTGTTTGTCTTATCAAAAAAATAAATATCTAACATTGAAAAGATTTCTCATAACCCAATTTGTTTTTCGTCTTACCTATTAAACTATCTATGGGGTCTTTTGCCTGGTAATAATCAGTGGAACAAAACAAATAGTGTCCATTCTAGAGAGTTCTTCAAAATCAATAATAATTGTCAATTCGAAGAATCGGCAATATGAGAGCAACAGCAACATAGATTCTTTTTGAAAGATCGGAAAATACAATTAATTTCACTGAAGACAGCATGAAGATTCTGTGATTTACCACATGAAAGTGAATTTTTCATAGCTAAACAAAAAATTGTAGGTAACCTCCATAAAACTGACAATGGTTAGAGTCGAAATACATTAACGTAACAGAAATACCATAAAATAATGACCCTAACTATTTCAACCAGTCCATGAAGCCCTTAAATCAAAAAGGCACCACAAAGGATGCGGACCTCTCGACCCGTCGCACTAGGTCTCCAAAGGAACATCGTCAGCTCCGAAACATTGTTGCTAACTTAACTTAGTCGAAATAACGAACCCAAGCGCATGATGGAGCTCCTAACGTCATAGCTCCGTTAATCGAACTTCTGCTCTAAACCATATTCGCCAAGCAAGTAAATATGCCTTAAAAATCTGCAGGGAACCGTCACCTTGGAACATCGATTCGATTGAACTAGTCTAACTGTCAAAATCATATGTGCCTGACACTTAATAAATGAAAACACGAAATCTCCTCGAAGGACGAAGAAAATAAAAAGAAATAATATACCGAAACACAATTAGATAAATGAATTACAATGTACACTAGATGACTTATGATCTCTTACTTATTTGAAGTAGGTATTGCAACGAATTGGCTTAAAATAATAAACATACTCAATGTTACATTTGTGTTGAACTAATTGTTAAGTTTTTATTAACTTTTAGATCAAAGAAAAGCTTGTGAGCATTTTCCTTGGTAATTAAAAGAGAGTTAAACAGTAAAATCTATGAAGACAACATCTAGCAAATTGAACTAGACAACCAGAGCCTTGGAAAAATATTTCCGGAACCAGTCGCACACTTACTACTCAAGGGATAAAAATCAGACCTGATGTTATTATCATATCATAAGTACCTAGTACATCATACTGAGACATAAATACAAATATAGAAAGGATATTCAATAACTTCCAAGCTAAAACAAGGTAACGTACTTTATACACTGTACATATATTGGAATAATCCAATACAAAGTATGTTTACTACAAAGTTGTAGCATTTGTTTATGCCGTAATTTGAAAATGATACACATTGTTGTACCAGATGGAGACGTGGATATTGAGAAAAGCAGACAACAGTAGGTTAGAAGTTTCCTAATTATGAATGTACAGGAAGATGCTAATCGATCGGATCGATTTAATAACATATTTAGGTTGAGAAGAATAAGGACGGAGAAAAAACACAGCTACTTTCTAAAAATCAAATTACAACATTTGAGACACACTATGAAAAGCGAGCGAAGAACCAGTTTCTTCAAGCGTAATAATGCAAGGTATAAGGAGACGAAACTCATCGATATGTAATTTGAGAAAATGGTTTTATTTCAGTGCTATCGAAAAATTTAGATCAAAACATTTAAAAGGCCTTTTTTCTATTGCAATCATTGATAAGTTAGGGTTTGTGTAAGTTTAAATTAATTCTTAAAGCCGCCCCAAATGTTATGCCGTCATATGATCTTATTTAATAATGAATAAATGTCCTAAAAAGCGATCACAAATTATATTAAAAATGTCAACGAGAAATGTTAATCTATCATCTTATATTAAGCAGCAGAATTTCTGGTATATCCGGTACCTTATATTTTTAAATTAGGTCTAATATAGAAAAATTATCCAAATAATTTAAAATTAGCTGTTATAACTCTCATCCATAATCATGGCTCGAGGAATTATGTCAGGCAAGTCATTAGCCTAATTAATATTTAAGTTAAAATATTGCGTTACTTAATGATCTACATAATGCAATGTCGTCAAATATATCTATTCCAACATAGCTTTGTCACTAAGAAAACACTGTCACTAATCTCTCTGCTTTTTTCGAAGTTTGTCTCCAGAGGAATCCAAGGCAGAAATCAATTTTATATAATATATCTATACACTTTATGGGAAGGCGTTCGACAATGTTAACCAGGCAATACAGGTTGATTGATTATAACTTATTAGAACAAGACATTTTTTTAAATTCGGAACCAAATCGATGAATAGACATTTAAAATAAATCGCGCTAGAGCTTTTAGGTTTTCCGGTGGTTTATTCCTAGCTACATGCCATCGTATCATTGGTTAGCCACAGCACCGAACATTAACAAGAGAGTAGAATGTCCACTCTCAGTCGGCACTCTTGATGTAGCGCTTACAAAGGCGAGACGCCAGACTGTAGACGACATGAGATGAAACGTGGCACGAGGTCTGAGCAGTTAACCAGCATTTCACCTGGTTTCGCGACGGGGTAAGGAGGGAAATACTGGGAGCGGGGCTTAGAGTGCACCTTCATCAGTGAGAAAACAACTAAAAGGAGAGGCGACAATAAGCGTCGGCACCTTTTATGTTGGTGTACTCATTTTTGGTGACCTTGACTCTGCTCCGTTGAGAACAATACCACTAAGTATCGGGAGCAAAATATTTTAAGCCAATGACAATGACATCTGATCACCTAAAATCGGCGCGACGCGGGCGCGGTGTTTTTATTTAGACAACTATAACCTTTGAACTTGGAAATGCGCATAAAAAATCGATTGACAGGCTGTCGCCTCTCCTTTTAATTATTTTCTCTCTGCCTCCTAGTCTATTGTGAATGTTCGGTGGCCGTAGTCAAACGTCTTACCAGTTCCATTATTAACTAGATTTTTTGAGTAGCAACTGATGTTAATTATTGCCTATAAATTATTGTATACGTATTATTCTATCCTAACAATATTTTCGGTAATTTCAAAAAAAAATTGTAGCAATCAGTTATGAGATGCTAAAGAGTCAATAAGTAATCTGGTAAAATATGTGCTATTGCACTACAATAATTCAATCCATTCATCAATAAATATCACCCCATTTGAAATAATCACTGGACATTTTAATTCAAAAGATCCTTTCGATATTCAAGAAAAGGATATAGACTCAAAATACGTAACAGATCATAAAAGAAAACTGAAGAAGAAATATACAAATCTAAATGCCAAATTTAATGCTACAAAACACCAAGATCTACAAAACACCAATGAATCAAGGAAAACTCTCATATCTTTAAACCCCGATGATGAAGTTTATCACAAACAAGAAACTCGTGATAAGCTAGCAATGAAATATATGAAAGTCAACCCTGTAGCACAAACACAACATAAAATTAAAACATCAACATCCAAATATTTCATGCATAATATAAAGGGACGCAAAAAGTATTAACACTCTTCTGTCTCTTTGTATCAAAATGAGTTTCACACTAGCTCTCTCATTATTCTTTCTCTCTTCTCTATAACCAAAATATAACTGCATCTATTCAAGAACTAGCCAATCCCATCTTGCCTCTCCTTTCTAAGCAACTGGAAAATAATATCAAGCAAACATACGTTTGTAAGTTTTATTAACATTACTGATTTCATTGAATTGTCAACTAAACTTTATTACAAACAATACAAATAATAGCATCATGTCCAACGAATTAACTAAACAAGCATGGTCATTATTGAATCAAATAGATAGTTTATGGCAAGTGATTTCTCCTAATATTAGGAAAAAAACGTGGTCTCATTAATATCGGATGTACGGTATCTAAATGGATATTTGGAACTCTTGATCACGAAGACGACAAAAGGATCAATTTTGTATTAAATCACTTAGATAGAGATGATCACTAAAGTTCGGATTTATAAGCATAAAAAAATGCAAATAAAGCGCTTAAAAAGCAGAACGATTTTACACGGTAGATAACAAAACAAAACATGAAAAAAGCATATAATTTTAAAGAATATATATTTATTTTTGCGTAAAGTAAACATTTTATATTGAATATAATATGAACATAGCTTATGTTTTAATATGTAACTTCGTTCTGCAAGAACTTGTTTGCTTCCCGTCAATAGGGAACGTGAGCTGGTACTAGACCGAACAGGAGACAGCTCAGGTTTAGGCGAAAATGGGGACTCGGGGGTTTTCGGGGAAAACGAATTTGGACATAAAAAAACTGTGGTCCCTAGGGGGGAGGCTCCACGATAAAAAAAACGATTTAATCTGTGGAAATCGACGAAAGTCGGTGTGGTAGGTCGGACGGGAACCGATTAAACGGAAACAATTTTTGGGAACCTAGGGGCACATATTTAGGGGGTGAGGTGATCCCGTGGAGATAGAGGGATGAAATTTGGGTTGGGAGGGGGGGGGGGGGGGTTTGACGGCGCCGAGTTCGAATCTGAATCGCGGCGGGAACCTACCTCCTATAGGTTCCGCGGTAGGAGCTGGACGAAGTCGTAAAATAATTTTTTCGGAACGAGACCCCAAAAACCCCCCCGAACGGACTAGACTTAAAAAAATTTCGACTTGCGGCTCGTATTTCGAGAACTATGTTTCCAAAAGTGGAAAATCGTGGTTTTCGACCCCTAAATATTATTTCGAAGAAAAACGCTTTCGTAGGTCTTTTTATATTTAGGAGACAGTTTTTTCGTATTTGGTGCCACCGGAAATTCGGCTTCTACCAGCTTTTTTTTACCTAAATTTCGTGCTAGCGTGTTCGTATTCGGCAGGGGGTGGAGGGCATCGGTACTAATCCCCACCTAAAATTTTTGAGTCGCTAAGTCTCCTAAGGGTTCCTAAATAGGGACTCTTGGTGTCGTTCGACCTGGAGGGTTAAAATTCTGGTTAGGAGTGTTATCGACGACGCCCAGTACGAATACGACCTCGACGGGAACCTATCGCCGATAGCTTTCGCGGTAGGAGCCGAAAATAATCGATATTTTTCGATATCGAAAATTTTGAAATTTGAATCAGTTTCTTTCATCGCTTGAAATATAACCCCAGATCGGCACCTAAATCGGTGGGACCTATCCGGCGAATAGGCGTCCGCGAGGTTTTGAACCGGTAAGTTCCGGTATAAGGAGATGACCTGCAGGGTCTATATTTTCATGGTAGATGTACCACGTGGGGGGCTACCTGGAATTAAATCGGGGATGCTGGGTTGGGTGGGTGTTTTTTTCTGCAATTTCGTTAATAATATGTAGAAAAGCATCAAATATGCACGAAAGGTTGAAAAAGGCACAAAACGTTAAAAAAGGAGCATAAACATTTTTTGTTAGATGTATTTTTTCATGTTTCGGCCATATTTGTGAAGAAATTTCATCAGCTTTTATTATTTATCATAAGCACTATCCTTATAAATCCGGACTTTAATGATCAAATATCCATTTTTCAAGTAAGATCTAATGTTCTAGTAACAATGCAACTTAGTACCAAATATCAAGAGAATATTAATGCAATAAACGCTTTGTATTTAATAATCAACTCTCTTATTAGTTTAGACAATTATTTAAATCAACTTATAAATGCTATAACGTTTGCCTATCTAAACAAAGTTCATCCAACTTTTCTTTCGCTACACGTTTTAAAGTCAATGATAAAGCAAATGTCATCCCTTTACCGCAAAGACCAACTAGTAAACTTTAAAAATCTACATAGTATTTACAAGTTCTTAGTCAACTTACCTTTAACGAAGAGAGAATAATCTTCTTGATTCACTACCCTTTGTTGGACCCTGTTCAATTTAAATATTTCTTTAGGTCTCAATTCCTATTCACGAAAGACAGATCCGAGGATCGGCACTAACAGCGCACATTGCCAACACCAGATACAACCCTGCACGCCGTACACCTTATGGCACCATATATCGGGAAATCACGTTCTTCTATAAGCGACTTATGCCACTATGACTCTAATCCCTTCAGAAATAGTGCCACTACATCAGACCACCCTGATTTGTACTTTTTTTTAACTGTCCGATGTACCAGGAGCACAGAAGCCGACCAGCGGGAAACCGCGGGTAAGCCGCCAGCCAGCTACCCGTGTTCGAACATGGGGGCGTGGCTTGCTTGACGACTTTTTCGGCCTGTAAATGCGCAACCACCGCCGCATTTAGCTCACTTGATTTCTGCCTACGGAAGCGTCCATGTCTCCGCAGTCGACTCAGCGGGGGCTCGAACAGCGCGCCTTGATACCACTGCATCCTTACAGGAATCGACTTAACTAAGTCTTCACTTGTCAATAGTCTATGTTAGCTTTAATTATTGTTGTACTGTGTGATGTCTTTTTAACTTATAAACCCCTGCTCTCGAAGAGCATTTAAGCAGGGTTTTTTTTATCAATTTTCCCTGCATTTTTGCCAGGTAATAATATTACTTACACTACGTTGGGGTTTGGAACCTTCGGCAACATGCACTGAAACTGAGCTTTATCCACAATACCGAAACATGAATTTTTGCACTCGACGCGCGTTTCGCTAACCATGTTAGCATCATCAGGAGATGATTAAAACTGTTTTAAAGTTTTAATCATCTCCTGATGATGCTAACATGGTTAGCGAAACGCGCCTCGAGTGCAAAAATTCTGTTTCGGTATTGTGGATAAAGCTCAGTTTCAGAGAATATTACTTACAGAAGACTGTACAGCGTCTCTCTTAGCTTTCGCTAATCACTTTATCGGTAACGACTTTGACGGGGTAACCCAAGTAAAGATCACGATAAAGCAGTACCACGAACCCTAGAGCTAAGTAGGTGTTAAAATCAGCCCCCCTACGGGGGTTGGCCACGGTGCTCAAGTAACAGCTCTAGGCGAAACAACAGTCATAGTTTTAGTATTAGGTTACTTTACTGGCATACTTATTCTAGGTTTAGTAGTTTCATGATGTTAATATTGAAATAAATGTGCTTATGCTTAAACATTCCTATTCAAAATAGAATCATGCCACCTCCTAAACCCTGTCCCTCAATGCAAAAATTATGAGGAACCATGCGAGAAGATAGAAGGCACCCACTATTGCAAGAACCACCCCTAGAACTTAATGACCATTGTGTTGTAAATATAGTTATCACAAACAGAGCCACCAACTGTAGCACTTGACTATACCAGAACAGTTTGATGCGCAAACAACCAATCAAATCACACCCCAAAACGTTTTGCTGACCACTCCTATCACTACGCATATCACCGAAATGTGCCAGAATGAGAAACACAGTGAGCTACTTCCTGGAAGCTACCTCATTTTCATTCCAGAAAAATGCCATGTAACTATTGGCATTGAAACGTGTTATGCAACTGAAACTACCCTTCTACCAGCAGCCAGGTTCATCCAACTTCGGACCTTACAAGTGTCAAACCTCCAGGAATATCCAATTTCGATAAAATTTAAGTCAATGGACCTGCAAGAAATTAAGCACATAACCTCCATTGTCAATAACCAGAACAAACTTGTTCTTCCCGAAGAGGATCTGTGGGTCTGGATTATCATGTTCATTTCTATTATTATTTGCATAAATGTGGGTAAGGGTAGCTGTAGCTGAGTTTGTAATAACAGCGTAATCCACAATATGTTATTACAAACTCAGCTACAGCTACCCTTACCCACATATCCAGAAAGAAGACGATGGAAGAAGATGAAAGACCTACTCATGAGAGTCCCTCATAGGTCTTTTCTTAGGCGGGAGGAGTTACGTGGTGCCTCAATCCGTCCCTTGAATCCGAGTCACCTGAGAAGATAAAGTTCGAATAACGCATACAATACTATTTCCCGGTGCTTATCTCTTTCAATGACTCAAGTGATAACATTAATAAAATTGCTGATTCCTATTTTTAATGGACATTATCTTTAGACAATTTGCTTACTATAATTTTACCCGTAAATTATCTGTTGATAAAATATCTTATAAGCATTAAATTAGGAACTTATCTTTTAGACCATATTTAATCTTGTGCTGATATTATTATTATTAACTTTTTATCAATATTGAATAATATAAATACGTTAGAAAATAGGATAATATCATACAGTGAATTGCTAAACGTCGTAATGTTAGTTTGCGAATCTGTATCCTTGTGTCAATCGATTCGCATTAGAGAACCTGAATAGTTTTATTGGCAGTCTATTACCAAGCATAATTTAAGGTGTTTTAATTAGGTTTCTCATATTTTTGGAAACACAATTTAATCAACAACGTAACTCGCGACAAATGTTTTATTTATTATTTTTTATTAATTTATCTTTTTCTCTTAATTTTGGGTTAGCACTTGGTTAGTTCTTGTTGAGTGCGCCCACGTAGCGAGCGAAGCGAGCGGAGAGCCATAATAATACTCCGGCTAACGGATCGCAACTTGTTATTTAGGGCTGACGGATCGCAACATGTTATTTAGCTGTTGATAGGCGCATGCGTACAATGTCAAAGCCAAAGTGGAATCCGTGGTGCTAGCCGCCTGTGAAGCAAAGCCTGTCGGACTAATGGTTCGCTTGCGTATTTATATAATAAAATTTGCTGACCGTTGCATATTTAGGGTTTATAATCGCTTGCGTTGATCACTCATGTTGTTTATAATTTATTTTGAATGTTTAGTTCAAGTTCACATTTGAGAGGGTGATATCTTTTAAGTATTTTAATATTTTAATAAAAGTTCATTTATATATATTATTGCTTGTATTTTGTAAGTATTCCGGTCGATATTTTAAACGCTTTAGATTTTCCGGTGGATTATTCGTAGTTACATGCCGTCGTATCATTGGTTAGCAGTAGCCAAACATATTACCAGGGCTTTTATTAACTAAATTTTCTGAATAGCAACTGCTGCCAATTGCCTAAAAAATATTGAATCCGTATTATTCTATACCAAAAATATCTTCTGTAATTTAATCTAGGAATCCATTAAAGAGAAACTACAGGAGTTGATTCATAAGCCGATTCGAAATGAGAAGATTACGTACAAATCTGAATGAAAAATAGGTATAAGGCATTCAAATATTTCAAGGGAAAACCTTTATATTTAAAATTGCTATGTGCCAATATTAGTGCTACTAATGCTTAATTAATTTCGTTTTAAATATCTATTTGTATTGTGAAGCGAATAGCAACAAAATCTCTATAAGTAATGTAAAATGTTTCGTTTTTCTGTACTTTTTGATAGCAGTAAATGGAGAATATTTCAATTAATACCATGCGTAAATGATCAAAAAAAATTCAATTTTGTATCACATTTGTATGCTTTTAGCAACGTATTCAGTTATTCGCATTTATTGGAATGCCAATAAATGGATTCATCGATAAATAACAGGCAAACCAACCGAATTAATTAAACGTTTAGGCAAAGTTCATATAATATTTACTTCGGTCAAATTTGGTTTAATATTGCCAATTTAGAGATGGTATTGGCATATCAAAATCGTTCTTTAAGTATATCTATTCACTGTTAATTAATTGTGCAGCATGTGTGTCTCAAAACCAAAATAGGTAATATCCGGATTTACGGGAGACCGTAAAATTGGTAAATTGGGCCGACATTTTCTAGGTCGGACAAAGATATGATGAT
>MU192531.1:14579-28671 GCA_016904865.1 Pissodes strobi | reverse complement strand
TGCTTAATTCGGTTTCACTTTAATTTAGGTTCACTTTACTTTGACTAGCTTTGTTTACTTTTACTGACGTATCTTAGGGAGGTGTGACCTTGATGCCAGTAAGCGTTTGCCGTTGAGGTACTACAAGCTGGACCAAGTTGTGGTTTACTCGGTGTGCACGTTCTTTTATACTAAAATTGGTTGAATGCTTACTGATTGTTTTTAAATTATGTTTAGATAATATGTATAATAATTATCTTTCAAGATCAAGTATTAAGTTCAAACTTTAGACTGAGTGTACTTTTTTTTATACTAGAATCTTTTAGTTAACACATTCCCCCCATCTACAAGCATTGATCTCCAATGCTGAAAAGCATCTTTTAGAATAAAAAATTGAAAATTCCTCGTTAAGGAGGGTAAAAAAAAATCTCTAATAAAAAAAGCTTTTTACTGAATTCCCAAAAATTCTTGAGATTCAAAAACTAATTTCTAGTGAGTACCTATAAGAAGAATGGAGCCTGCCTAATTATTATCGAGTGGTCCTCCATGTTCGAATAGTCATATCGTTCCTTACATAATTAAATTTGCGTTATATTTTGAGCACTTGAATATTGGTTCTGGCTATGGTTTAGTTTGGTCCTGGATTTCGGCCAATGGTCACCCATCTGAAGCCCTACTCAATTCGGAGTTTTTGTCGTCGGTTTCTATTTTGCTGCTGTTTGTATAAGGGCTTCATTTGACCGCGTTGTAGGCCGCCATTGAATATTGCTTCATATACATGTAAAAAATATAAACAAAATATGAGTAATTAATATTGACAACTAATTCTTATCCTTACGTTTTTTCTTGACTCGGTTTTTAATAATTTCCAGTTACTACAAATATGCATAAATATATTTTAATATTTTTTCTTTAATTAATGACTTAAAGAAAATATACCAAATTTCATTCTTTTAAAACATTATCATATCTTGTCATTTAATATTTTTATACTTATCAATATTAGTAAAATCGGTAATTATGATTCAAAATTATAATTATCATTGAGTCATACGGCATATAATAAATGAATATGTCGATACCTCACGGACATGTTGAAAGCATTATTTTATACCTTAGTAATCTACCCCAATTTATTTATTTTTTATATTTATTGTTATCAGATCAATCGGTTTTTGAAATAAAAATTGTAATTGAAATATTTCATGATTACGATGTTACAGATATGTTTAAAAACACGTTTAACATTAATTTGTCGATATACTCTAACCGTTTATCATGTGTGATAGTCATGTTGTCATTCCATCAGCGTGTTCTAATTCCTCGAAGTTTAAAGTTCTACGGTGGTAGCGTCATTTGGTTTTGTTATTGTTGGTGGATTTTGTTTCTGTTGGACATAAAACATTAATTAGCACGTATACTTGGCCTGGCTTTAAAATGATTGCTGTCTATTTGTGATTATAAAACATCGATTTCTTGAACTTATTAATAGTAAACATTACCAGGATTGTATAGAACTTCGGATATTTAAAAAATATGTGGGTTATTTACACCTTTCGACTGTCATCAATTATATTAACTTCAATGATGATCGGATTTAGATATAAGTATTTTTAATTACTATTATCCCTCTCAGAGTATGCGCATTTTTTAAGAAGGATAATGATTGATTTTTGGTGTAACTTAAGCTGCTTAGTAGGCACCAATTTTTAATAGGTTTGTTTTACTTATGCTTTATATTAGCCAGATCGTTGCTGATGACTGCCGGGTTAGTTTGAAGTATATTTAGAATGTTATGTACTGTACGACTGTAATATGATATCTACTATAAATGGTTCATGTCCTCTGATTGCTTAATCCGTCTTTCTTTAACCTATGTTTCCTTATTATATCCATGTATCTTTATTCTATTCTATATTTAGGTTGACTTATTCTTTTATATGTACTCATTCTACGTTCTCTCGTATCCACGCATATGCTATTTATTCTATTTCTATGTTTCTACATCTTATGGTTTCTTATATTCGTTGAGAACTGATTGGACGCAGCCTAATTGGTCACCTTGAGGCAATTTGAGGTACCCTTGAAAGTACTTTTAGTCTATGTTGATTTTAAGAGATCTAATTCGTTTACTTTATATTGGTATGCCTAATTCGGTTTCACTTTAATTTAGGCACACTTTACTTTGATATTATTGATGCTTACCCTCGTTTTGTTTACTTTTTCACTGACGTATCTTAGGGAGGTGTAGCCTTGATGCCAGTAAGCGTTTGCCATTGAGGTACTACGAGCTGGACCAAGACTGGAGGGTTTGAACTTGTTACCAGTAAGCGTTTGCCGTTGAGGTACTACGAACTGGACCAAGTTGAAAGTTTACTAATAGTTTCTAAAATATGTTTAGATAATATGTATAATAATTATCTTTCAAGCGAATATTGCATTGATGCTGACGCATCATGGTCCTAGTAAAAATTACACATAGAATCTCAATTTTACTAACGGAAAAAACAGACACCGATGGATCCTTGTACCGGGCGAGAAAATCGTTTGCCCAACAACTCAGTATTGGACTAAAAAATATTGAAAAAGCAAAATCGCCGTTCATATCAAACTTTAGAGCGAGCTTTTGCGTCAGTATGGAGTATGAAATATTACAACCCTGCGATCTCTTCATTATCAATCCCCTGAAATCTGGTGGTTCCAATATCGTACTGTACCTACTTTACTGCGTAATTCCAATTTATGTTTCCAGGCTTTTGTTGAATATTGTTCTCCGGTTAATAACATTTCAATCTGTTTGATCGGGCATAAAAATAAATTATCATTCATAGATAGTGAGTATAAAATGGAAATAGATTGCTTGTTGCTTAAACTTCTATAATATTTACCTTCATAAAACAGGCAATTGACATCCCGTCAGATCTGGCAGATCTGGCATCTGATATCAAAGTCTGTTTTCATATGACACCCTGTGAACATATTTTGTAGTACAAATAACCTAGATCTGGATTATGATCATTCCTTTATATCCCATTCTCAGTGTTTTAGGATTTATTTCCTGGTTGGAGACCTTTAAAATGAGCAAAAAAGCAAGAATTTGTTTGCCTAATTGAATTACGTTAGAATTGATATCAATAAATATCAAGTGATTGCCGGTATAGGATTTTAATGACAATCGAGTGTAAAAAGTGGCCATAGGGATTTAATTCGGATATATATCTTTATATCTATAAAGCTTAACGGCTATGCTGGATCTGCTCGGTTGTCCTATAAATTACGGGCAATTTCTCTTTCATTCTTATCCAGGACTTCCCAAATGTTCTTGCACAGCGTCTCTGCATTTTATTTACTCTCTTTAATATACATTTTGATGTGCTTCCTAATCGATCTTTAGTCGTTTTAAACTATACGCGTTTTAATTTCCGGCCTCTGTTTTATTTTATAACAATCTATATTCTGTTTTAGCTGGAGTAATATATTCTGCCATTTTCGGATGCTTTAGCGAAACCGGTAGTTCATGTCACATGAACCTTTTTTTGTGTCAAATTGTTTTATTCTTTTTCACTGGCACAGGGAATTATTGAAATTAAATATAGGTTATGCTGATGCTGCTACTGCTGCTGCCTTACGTGTGGGCTTCGCTGAACGGCATTCACCCACAAACTTAGTTTGAGACCGCCCAACTAAGGGCATCTGACTTCAGTCATAGTCCATTGTTCCATTTCACCCCTACCTATATAGGCCGTATAACAAGCTGAAAGGAATGTTGGATCGGTGGCACTCTGAAAGGAATGTTGGATCGGTGGCACTATATTTTTTGACCCTTCAAGGCGTCGAGCACTTAAAGTCAAAGTCAAAGTCAAATAGAGCTTTATTGTTTAACATACAAAATGTTTCTAACAAAGCTGAAATACCAAAAAAAAATCGAAATATAATATTCCTTACTCTAAATACAATAATACATTAATACCTATGTCAGTAAAAGAAACATTAAAATTACATGAGATAGAAAACATCTATGACGTAAGTAAGTAAGTTGGTAAATGCAGCATTATATGTCAATAATCAATTAAAACAACAAAAATACTTTCATATATCAATTAAAATTGTGCGCATCGTCAAAGAACTCAACAATTGAGTAGTATGCCTTATCAATCAAAACCCTTCTCAATCTTATTTTAAACAGTTTAAGGGTTGGGGAGTTCTTTATACTTTGGGGCAGATGATTAAATATGTTCCCACTCTCATAAAACACAGATTTTTTTGTGAGAGTGGTTGTAGGTTTGGGAAGATATATGGTTTGATGGTTCCTGCCTGGGTACCGGGAATTTCTGACTGAGAATCTAGATTGGTATTTAAATATGATCGAACAGATCTCAAGGATGAACAAGCATGGAAGGGTTAATACACTCTCCCGGCGACAAGAAGTTCGGGGATTGGCCTTACATAGGTGCCGAATTGCTCTTTTTTTGGATGACAAATAGAGTTTGAAGTGCGTAAGTACTTGTGTTTCCCCAGAAAGCAATGCCATACCGAAGATGTGTTTCAAAGAGAGAATAATAAACCAACTTACCAATTTGTGGACCCAGCTCTTGGACAGTTAGTCTAACTGCAAAACAACTAGAGGATAGCCTTTTAGCTAGATGGTTGATATGGGTATGGAACTTGAGATCTTTGTCTATGAAAATTCCCAAAAACTTACTGTCTGGCATATTCTGAAACAATTCATTATCAATCCGGACATCTAAAAGATTACACTTAAAAGATATTAATTTAGTCTTAGCAGGATTCAGCGTTAGAAAGTTAGCATCACACCAGGTTTTCACACTCCGAAGGTCATCCAATATTATTTGGCTCAAAGAGATTGGGTCCTTAGCTTGCCACACTATAGTGGTGTCATCTGCAAAAATAGTAAAGTTGCCCTGAATTGGGAGATTGGCAAGATCATTTATGTACAAAAGAAAATAGCACAGGTCCCAGAACTGAACCCTGTGGCACTCCAAATTCAAGGAGCTCATAATTAGAGCAACCGGTAGGCAATGAGACACACTGATGCCGACCAAGCAGGAACGAGGAAAACCAATCCAAAGAAGTACCTCTAAAACCATAATGATCAAGTTTCCGCAGCAGAATACCGTGATCGACACAATCAAAAGCTTTTGACAGATCGCAAAAAACTGCCGCAGAAACTCGACCATCATTTATGTGGGAGTAAAGCTTATAAAGCAAATGATAAACTGCATCATTAATACTTGTGCCTTCACGAAATCCAAAATGGCACACGTTAAAAATACCATTCGTCTCTATAAACGAGATCATACGCTTTTTCACAAGCTTCTCTATTATTTTAGATAGGGTTGACAAGAGTGATATGGGGCGAAAATTGGAAGGGTCCTCCAGACATCTCTGCTTATAAATTGGTATGATTTTAGCTGTTTTCAGACACGATGAGAAAACTACAGTCTCCCATGATTTGTTAATTGCCCCCACCAGAAACTCCAAAGCAGAATCCGAATAATTAAGAAAAATTTCGCGGAAAGACCATCAGCTCCTGAGCTGTTTTTATTTTTGATGGAAATAAGAGTGCTTTTAATTTCAGAGAGATCAATAGGAAAGAAAGAAAAAGATTGAGGAAAGTTCACACTGGGTAAAAATCTAAGTGGATCAATAATTGATGGTTGGAGCTGCTGTTTTAAGTTGCTTGCTATACTACAAAGTAATAGCTGTGAGTTGAATCTGTGCAGGCACAGCCAGAAATGATCCCACGGGAACATCCGGTTACCCCCGGCCTGGATACCGTCTTGAATGGGAATTTCTTCTGCCGACAACGGAGCCGCTACAAAACGCGTGCTGACTCGTCCAAAGACGAAGCGGAAGTCAAATGTAGCTTCTTCTTCTCTTCTCTTCTCCATCAGCCTTCTCTCATCCACTCCTGGATATTGGCCTCTACATACATCTTCCAAGTTTGACGATCTTGGGCTTTGTGGTACCAGTCTCGGCCAACGGCTGACCTAGCATCGTCTAGCCATCTTCTCTGTGGTCGACCTTTGCTCCTTTTAGTTTCTCTTGGCCGCCAGTGGGTAACTTTGGTTGTCCATCTGTCACTGTCTTGCGACATGTCCTACCCAGCTCCATTTAAGTTGTGCCACTCGTTCTGCTAGGTTATGCTATATAAAATATGAAGATTCTGTAGAGTAATAAACTTAATCCTAAATTAATGTCTCATTTAAAAGTGCATCCGTGTTCGCCAAATGATTTTGAACGACACTGTGACTTCATCACGAAAATAATAAATTTTTATTAAATGTATAGCTGGTCGATATGCAGAACTTAAGCACTGAATCATTTCACTGAAAATATATCCTGTATATTTTCCAAGCGTCGGATGAGCTTGTTTTTGCTCATTGCATACATATTTGATACATTTATTTTCAACAATATAACAATATCGAAGGAAAATAGCGAGAACTGTTTCATAACATTACTTTTATGGAAGAATTATTCCAGTTTTTCTGGGATATTGGTAAAGATAAATTTGCCAAGAGTAGCATATCTGAAATCCAACGTTTGAATTATATAAAGTATGTTCCATTTAAAATAAATAAGTACACTCTTCAATTCTGAATCTGGAGTAACTGTGGATTTTTATGAAACTAAAGATCAGAAGGGATAGGCGTTGTTTTATTAACTCTGCTCTCCGCAAGATGGTTTTAGGTATTAGTCAATTGTATCCACAAGTTACAGCTAATTATTAATTAGCAGTTTGAATTGGACCTTATACAACAATTTGCCTGGACTGAAAATGTAGCATTCGCATCAAACTAAGTATAGAAAGCCAAACTGCAACATGAAGCACCAGAATAGGCTGGACGTGAGCCAGCGTTTGGAAAGCTCCCCTAGATCTTGAAGGACCAAGGTATATGAGTCCTACATACTTCCTTGCCTTGCTTTGAGACAATGCCAATACACCAAATGCGCAGATCGATTGAGAACAATCCAGAGAGCGAGAGGCCAAGCAATGCTCATGATTGCACCTATCTCTTTCATTCACCTGAAGATGACTCGCGATACATATGTAGTCAGTTGAAACGCACTGATATCTTATAATGGCAAGACAATCGGAATTCAAGAAACATTTATCTTTCATTATACATCAGCGTCTATGACTTTCAAGTAAGTCTCTCCTTCTTGCAACAACTCTGAAAAAAAAGCGTGCGATTATATTTAAAGTTGTAGATATTACATTGTATCTTCGAGTCCCACCTAGATACGTGCCTGTTCTCATTCCCAAATAGTCTAACCGCAATTGTCTTTTGGTATCAGCTCAGTTCATTCTATCTTAATTCCGACGTATTTGTTCCTCCTATTAAAGTTCTAAGTAATGTGGGCGTTGTAAGTTTTCGTCATTTGGCAAAGTCAGCTCCGGGAAAGTTCTGTTTTCGTGACTCAGCATCACCTTCATTACTCCTCCAATTTTTCGTTTTAAGTTTTTATCGCATTAGTATAACGTTAAATATTTTACAGTTTAAAGAAGTCAGCATTCTTTAATCTCTAATAATGCTATTGCTTTAATTATATAGATGCGAAATTGCTTGTGAATAAAATGCTGTTTTGCTTTTTAATCGGAAGATTAAATAAAGGTGAATAGTAATTAGTTTCATTCCTGTTTAATAGCCAAACTATTTTTGCAGAAAGGAAATTAGTTGTGAGCGTGAGCAATAGTTTAAGTTTCAAGTCTAACCGGCTATTTTCACATTTTAGATGAATATAAAATAAAGAAAAATGAGTAGTTTTCTTGGTTATCCTGACAAAGTCAGAAGTGGAATTCCAAGATCCGCCAATTCGAAGAAATTGTTATACTAATAAAGAGCAAATCATTGGGGTTTTCCATGGGATTGAAAAGTGTTGTTTGATCTGATATGCTTGTATGTTTCAAAAATTTAATTGTTTAGAAGAAGTTATACGTCACTTCTTCAAGAAGGGAAGAAGCTATACGCCACTTCTTCAAGAAGGGAAGCAGCTATACGTTACTTCTTCAAGAAGGGAAGAAGCTGTACGTCATTTCTTCAAGAAGGAGGCAGCCGGATAAGAGATGGACTTTATCTCTGGAGAAACAGGTGAAACTATTTGTAGATAAAATAAAAGAAATTAAAAATGCCATTTTTAAGAAATCGAGGTTAATAATTATAAGATTACTTGGAGAAACATACCAGAACTTGATCCATCTGACAAAAACATAACCGTCAACAAGGTGAAGTCAAGACGATGATATTACCGTATTACTCTCAAAGAAAGCGATTATACATTATTTCGATAATTTTGCACTAAAGAAAGATGTTTCATATGGAAAAGTCAATAGTCACTTAAGGTGGGTGGTCTTTAGTCAGACAGTCATCAAATTTATTATAGACAAGTGTAAATCTAACTGAGTCAGGTAAACTGCTATTAAGTAAATATTATTTGCATAGACAGGATCATCTTTATAAAGAAATGATAAACAAATAAATGAAATAAACTTTTGATATATGAGTAAGCATTAAGGAACTGTTTATCTATGACATTGACTATTGTAAATATAACTATTGCAAATTGTTGAGATAATTTGTAAAGATAAGTCACTTCTTGTTGCATGAATATACCAAGCACCAGTGGAAATCCATACCAGTCTCTCCAGCAGGCTAAACGCCTGCCCTCAACTGCCTGTATGATACCCTCAAACAGATTAAGAGCATGTTAAATCATGCTAAGTTATAGACTGCATTGGAGGCTAGAAAAGGGAGTTACAAAGGGTCAGATTGGATCGAGAACGTAACAAAACCACTGATAATATTATATATTGTAGAGTTATAGTAAGATAATGTAAAATGCGATATATCTCCTCGAATTGAGGTCTCTCTATTTAAAACGTAGGGATCTTGGCAAACGTTGGGATTCAACGTTATTAGAGAGGGGGGCATGTATGAACCACTAAATCGCATAAACTACTAAGTAAATATCACCCTGTTCTATATTTGAATTTAAACTTGGAAAATATTATGTAAACATTCAAAACAAATTAGAGATGTGGTAGACCATTGTCTCGGAACAGAAACTCAGGCAGGTTTTCAAGTGTTTCGCATGGGAAGAGTGGTCGCTGGTAAGAATAGGCCGATAAAAGTTATCTGTAATTCAGGTAACTTAGCTAATGACGTTATACGCAATTCAAAAAAAATCAAAACACACGGTACCCTTAAGCATCTGTCAATTAGTGATGACAAAACTCCTCAGCAAATACAAGAGTATCGCAAACTCAAACAGCAATTGGATGAACGTGTTAGAGCTGGTGAGGCTAACCTGAAAATTATTTACAAATATGGATCACCTAAGATTATCACCACCAACCATACTGTTAATTTAAACTGATTAAGTTGTCTAACAAGAATATACAAATAACTTACCAAAATGCTAGGGGTCTAAATACTAAAACCGGTGATTTCCATAAATCTGTTTCTCACTGTGAAAGCCATCTAGTGGCAATCACAGAGACATGGATCCAGGATGGCCTATTTAACAATGAACTGTTTAATGACAACTATGTGGTCTACAGAGCTGACCGTAAACTCGATCTCATGAATGTCACAAGGGGTGGAGGCGTGCTTCTCGGTGTTAGACACGACCTTAAAGCATCAAGGCTCAATTTGGAGGAACTAGAGGGACTTGTGCCTGATATTGATGTCTTGGGCTGTAAGTTTTACTTGAATGACTCGGTTGCATTTATTTTTATTATTTATATTCCACCTAACTCTCCCGCTAACTCACACCAGAGCCTATTTCAATATTTCTCTATATATGAACCTATTCAGAACAACAAAGTTATCTTTATCGGGGACTTCAACCCCAACTCAAATGCAAAAACAACTCAATTAAATGATTTCTTAGCACTGTGTGACTTTACCCAATTCAATACTCTCTCGAGCGCTTGGGGAAACTTATTGGATCTTGTTATTGCTAACATTGAGTGTGAGGTAACTAGGGATCAACTGCCCCTGGTTCCTGAGGATCCTGCCCACCCCACTCTTAGTGTTGCATTTGATATGCAGCTCAGGACAGATACTGGGTTTGGGGACTTTCCATGCTCCAACACAAGTAGAAACTATAACTTCAATAAAGCTAATTACAACCTAATGTATCATCTACTTAATGTCACTGATTGGAACCTAATAATTAATGAGCCAAATGTTAATATAGCGGTTGATCACTTCTATAATACACTTTATAACATCCTTGACCAATCTGTTCCCTTATATGCTGTGAAGTCCGCTATAGTTAAGTACCCCACCTGGTATACTAGAGACATTATTAACAGTCTGAATGTGAAGGATCACCTCCATAAAAGATACAAAAGGTCTGGCTCAAGCTTGGACTACCAAGCATACTCAAATAAAAGTCGGACTGTTAAGGTGTTGATCGACATTGCATATAAGACATACATAAATAATACTGAATCATCTATCAGGAGCAATCCTAGTCACTTCTGGAAATACATTCGACAAAAGCGCAATAAAACACGTATTCCAAGAACGTTGACCCTCGGTCAGACTTCCCTTGATTCTCCACAAAGTATAGTAGATGGATTCGCTGAGTTTTTCAGGAGTGTTTATGAGGTTTCTTCTGACTTTGACTTGGATGGTCTAAATGAGCCTGGCAATTCCCAAAATATCACTATCACTCACGTAACTGAATCTGAGATCTTCGAAGCACTAAGGAAACTGAAGAACTCACATACCTCTGGTAGAAGCCTATCAAGCTATAAATACAAAAAAACAACTCGATGTCATATACACGGATTTCTCGAAGGCATTTGACAAGTTGGATCATGGCCTAATTGCTCAAAAAATGTTCAAAATTGGTTTTCATAATAACCTGATAAACCTACTTATCTCTTATCTCAGTGGCAGGTCCCATTTCGTTGAATACAATGGTTTTCAGTCCATTGATTTTAATGCGACCAGCGGCGCCCCTCAGGGAACTAATCTCGCTCCCCTGATTTTTGCCATATTTGTCAACGATATCACCCAGAACATCTCGTCAAACTGTTTACTGTTTGCGGACGACCTCAAACTGTATAGATTTATCAATAACTTGCAAGATTGTACTGAGTTACAGAAGGACATTGATACACTATCGTCTTGGTGCAGTAATAATAAATTACATCTTAACATAAACAAATGCAAATCGATGACCATCTCGAATCTCAATCACGAATTAGACTTTAACTATCAAATTGATTCCAGTGATCTTTCCAGTGTTGATTCAATCAGAGACCTGGGGGTCTTGATTGACAAAAAAACTCTCATTTAATGACCACATTGATCATGTAGTGCAATCAACATTAAAAACCCTAGGGTTTATCATTAGGTCTACAAAAGAGTTTGAGAATTTGGACAGTCTTATCACTTTGTTCAACTCTTTAATAAAATCTAAATTGCAATATGCTGCTCTGGTGTGGTTTCCGAGTCATCAAGTACATGTGGACAGGCTCGAATATGTTCAACGGCGATTTCTAAAATATCTAAGTTTCAAACAGGATGGGTTTTACCCTCCAAGAGGTTTTGATCATCAGTTGTTATTAAAAAAGTTCAACTTCCTTTCACTCAAAGAAAGTACAATTCTACAAAGTCAACTTTTCCTGTTTAAATTATGTAACAATCTTGTCGACTCTGCTGATCTTCTTAATGGTCTTAATTTTTCTGTACCAGTAGTGAACACACGTTCACACCGCAAATTTTACCTAGAAAATTACTCCACCTATCTTGCCAGAAGTGAGCCTATATATCGAGCCTGTTCATACTATAATGCTCTGCAGAGCAACATTGATATAGACTTATTTGTGGGTTCAGTCAAATCTTTTAAGAAGCAAATCTTGCCAGTTGTCTATACTCTATAAACCCATTTTGATTGTTTTTTTTTTCTTTTAATACTTTTGTTCTGTTTAGTTTTAGTTTTAATTGGCATTTAATGTGATTTGGTTATTGTGGCCGAAATATGACATAAGTGTGATGTTCTTCTTATTGTCCAATTGTTTAATTTGTAGGATTAAGTGTCGCTGGTGTCTGATTTATTGGATTTTTTTTATATACATATTTTAGGTTCTAGTAAGTTTTGTTTATATGTGCATTAATTGTCTTTTTATTGGGATTATTCCTGTTAGACAATAAAGAATTGAATTGAATTGAATTGAATAAATGATGCCAGCAATTAGGAACCTTAAACGTGCAACAGTCTTTAGGTTTTAATATATAAATACTCAGGTGAACCATCAGTTCGAGAAACTTTACTTCTCACTCAATTCCGTTCAACCAGTTCGCTGCAGCACACATGTGCGTAGTGTTCGGGGGAGTCTCAACCTGCAACATAATTCCCTAAGTAAAACTGAGTTTCGCAGCACAGCTTGAGCTTGACGTAAGAAAACAAATTGTACTTTGGACTCCTAGAACAAATAAAGAATTTACAACGAACGTTAAATATTCTTCTTGTACAAAACACAAAATTAAAGCGAGCATCATATCAAAACCCTAAAAAATCTGTAAGAGCAAGGGGTAATGTTACATGTAACAAAGAACAGGATCATGAAAGGTTGAATACTCCAGCTTCTGAATGTGAGTATTAAAAAGATCGAAGTAACCTACTCAAAAAAATAAAATACTTATACTTAATGACAATTTGATTTGCAACATGTCTTTGACGTTGTCAGAGAAGTTAGATAATAAGTTTAAAGTTACTGCTATTGTTCAGCCTAATGCTAATTTTAAAGAGGTTACCTCAGAGATTTTTATCCTCACCAGTCATTTTACCGACAAGGATTTTGTGATTGTTCAAGGGGGACTAACAGATGCCCTTAATGGGCGCAATATAGATAGTGATTTGCCTCATCGCCTACTTGAGATTACATCAAAAACCAATTTGTTTCTTATGACGGTCCCATACTGGAACGGGAGATATGTACTTAACAAGTTTATTCAGAAAATTAATACGACTTTTTTTTGAAGACATATATGGAAAATCTTGATAACTCTAGTTTTACGCTGCTTAATGTTAACGACATATCAACATTGCAGGATTTTACGTACGTAACCATTCATTGCAATTTAAATTCTCCGGTAAACTGAAAGTAATGGACACTCTAAAAATGCTGATCTGCGATAAGAAAATACTAAAACCATCATCTCAAAACTATGTTGTCCACGGAAACCTTACATATATCGTGCAGTTGTTGGATGGTGCTGGTCTCGCGGATCATGTTAACAGTACGGTCAGTACGCAAGTAACCAATAATGGTAGCGTATCGCCGCCATTTGTTGAATCGTCGAAATCTGTATTGGATCAAACCAGTGCAAGTTACAGGCAGGTGTGCAGCAGGCTACAGATGAACGTGATACTTTAGCAGAAAGTGTAAGAGGTAGGTACTTTAACAGAGAACACACCGTCGAGTCAAGATAAACTTTTTTTAGAGAATGTAGAGACAATAGACTTAACCACTTAAAGATAATGTACATTAACATTCAATCATTGAGCTCGAAAGTGACCGACGTAGCGCTAGTTGCTAAGACTAATAATTTAGATATTATGTGTATATGTGAGCATTGGGCGCACAGAGATCAAATTTCGTTTCTTTGTATTGACGGTTATAAGTTAATATCTAGTTATTGTTGAGTTAATAAAGTTCCTGGCGGAACGCAATTATCGTTCGTGAAAATCTTGCGTGCGAAATAAATCCACTGGCAAACACTCAGTATATCCAGGATATCCACTTCGAATACAGTGGAATTGTGGTTTCTTGCGGAAATGCTAAAAAAGTTTGTTTTTTGACAATTTATCGTTCACCGGGTGGTTCCATGCATATATTTTTAACAAATCTGTCCCTAGTTTTATCTGAAATAGGAGCCTCAAATTAGACATTGTCCTTTGTCGAGATCCTAATGTTAATAGTTTAGATAAGACTAATGGTAGTTATAATTATGAACTTAACGATTTATTGGCAGCATTTGAAGTTACTAATTATATAAACTGTCCTACTCGGATAATGACAAATAAAAACAATGTCACTACGTCATCAGCAATTGATTATGTTGCT
>JAEQML010059429.1:0-28671 GCA_016904865.1 Pissodes strobi | reverse complement strand
TGGCGGTGGCGGTAAAATACTGTACGTGTATTTGCCAGATCGCTTCTGTTTGCGGTCTTTAATTAACTTACACGCACAGTATTTAACCGCCACCGCCACCGCGACCGCCACCGCGCCCGCCACCGGTCTGGTTTGCGCGAGGCTTAAATGTTGCTGGACCGCTTAACTATTTTTCCATGCTATGTCAGGTGCGGTATCCAACAAAAGGATATGGTTCCGACTTTTAAATTGGTATATCAGTGAGTCAACCTGTACCTGCGTTATAAATTGGTATGTCACTGACTTACTACATAATTTGTAGGTTGTAGCCATTTTGGAAGATTTTTTTAAATACCGTAAATAGTTCATTTAAGTTACTTATAAAAGTCACGAAACTGTCATAAGCTCGATATTTCCATGGTTACTTAAAATTAAATTCTATAAAAAATAACTTTTCACAAAAAAGCAACTTTATTAAGGAAACTTGATATTAAAGCATTTTTTCTTCGTCTTTCAATTTATTGCGTAATATATAGGAGGTTTTATTTGAAAAAACGAACTTCTGACCGCATTTATGAATAAAGGAAATAAAAGTAATTTTAGCACGCCCTGTATGATGTGGAGTCGATTTCTCGGTGTAAATTAACCACCAAAATATCAACTTTTCATGAATTGAGAGCAACAATTTTCTTAATTTTAATTCGGGCCATGTTTTGGACCATATTTAACACAAATTATTTTGTATCTCGAAAACTTATAGAAATAGGTATAGGGCAATATCAACAAAAAAATATCATAGTAAAAGGGCGATTCTAAAAATGTCTTAATATATGGGGTGCTACATTAAAAAAAAAGTTTCTAGGACTTTTTGAGAGAAGCGGCAACGTCGCAATGCTGAAAATATTTTAGGTCGATAGAAAAGTTAAGAAAATATTGTAAGATGCCGAAAATTCAGAAAAATCTTTCTTTCCGTTTTCCATAAACGTTTAACCTACCATCGACCGTGAATCACCTTGTATATGATGAATAATATCTACCAAGTGAGCCAAACAATTGAAGGTGAAAAGGTTAATATGAATTAGTAAGATTGAGAATATAAAATTTTACACTAGGTAGACAGTTGATGTTTACATAATAAAAGGGAAAGAACTGGCCTTGAATTATTCCCGTCAGCAGGATAAGTGCCACCCTGCCTGTAGTTCTTGTGGCTTAGAGTGATTTGTCCCCTTCTTTAATCATGTGAAATTCCGGACTAAACTGAATCTTCTACTACACCCTATCCATGACGCATGGAAGTTTATGATTTACCTATAGACTAAGGTGTAATCCCAATCAAAAATCATAACATCTTTATGCGATTACCAAATCAAAATTATCTAATATTTTCTAACATCAACATCCCATAATAAAACCTGAAACATACATGAAGCCTTTAGCCACTTTACTTAAGATTGTTGAAATGGTCCGTTTTTATAAAGCACAAGTCAACGATTACCTTACCTTACTAGGTGGTGGATTAACCCCAAAAATTAACAGGCATCCTCAAGGATTAGAAAAAAATAAGATAGGCCAAGCCCTTCTCATGCATAATGGCACAAGATTTTGAAAATCTTTTCGCCTAATGTACCCATGATGGTTTTTAAATTTAAAACTATAAAATCAGTCTAGGTCTAGACTATTTGAAGGCAAAAGGCAAATGCTACTTGATAGCTTAACCTCGTTTTCCGATGTCAATTGTCAGCTCATTGACACCGAGCGGCGAAAGTTGTTTTCTCATGCACAGTGCAATATAGAATTGAACATTAGTGTCACTCGAGTTCGATTGCTGGAGTCATCATCGTAACCACAATCAAGAATGACGTCCTATTTAAATATTAACTTGCATGAAGCATAATGACTAAAGATGAGAATTAATTCAAAAGAAAACAATCTTTATTGAAAATTAAGGCAATATTGAATTAGTAAAATAGTATGAAGTGAATCAGTGGGTTGAATTAATATATTAAAAGTATGTTTTATTACTGTAAGAAATCCAACCATGAAGAAAGGTTAATTATTGTTCTTATCAACATCTAGTAAAAAGAAAGTTAAAGACCGTCTGATATTTTGTAGCGTAATAACTTAATAAAGTTGGGGTTTGGAACCTTCGGCAAAATGCACTAAAACAGAATTTTATCCACAATATCGAAACAGAATTTTTGCACTCGACGCGCGTTTCGCTAACCATGTTAGCATCATCAGGGGGATGATTAAAACATCTCCTGATGATGCTAACATGGTTAGCGAAACGCGCCTCGAGTGTAAAAATTCTGTTTCGGTATTCTGGATAAAACTCTGTTTTAGCAATAACTTAATGTTTGCTTAAGTTATGAAATAATTTATGTTCTAAATAAATAGGAATAAGAGTAAACATGTAACAATTACATTTAGGGGTTAAGTGTTATTTTTCCAGAGAGTTAATTAAATACATTCAAAGCATAATATATGAAAACAATAACAGAACGAAAACAATACAATAACGTATATTACTTGAACTGTTTAAAAAAAAGGCAGGTAGCATTTACTAATAATATCTTAATGAAAATTTAAATGCTACACTCTATTTCAACAATTTTTTTACGTCGGTTCCCCCACTTCAAACAATAAAGAAAGGGGATATAAAGGAACTGGAACAATACGGGAATACTGCCTGGGAAAGAATGTCCACTCAAACCTTCAGAAAAATTAAAAAAGGAATGTAGGGGTATCTTTGACTATGTTTCTTCTGAGTGTAACACTGTCGTTTTATGAAAATCGCATGACAATAGTGTCGTTACGCTTGCTTCAAACAATATTCAAGTACTTCCCACAAACCAAGTGAAAAGATTTTCACAGAAATAAAAGAAATCCGTTTACGTTCTTCAGCCCAACATTATGAGAAAATATAATGAAAATATGGGAGATGTTGATAGGGCAGACGTAAACATAAGTTTATACAGAATCTCAATACGAGGTAAAAAGTGGTATAATGCGTTGATATGGCCGAGCAGAACTCATGGCGTCTTGACAAAGTAGATGGGATAAATTAGACTGCTGAGCTTCACGAGTACTCTAGATATGATGATATGGACCACATTGTAATGTATCAAGAGAAGCAAACGCGCTATGGAAAATGTCACAAAAAGTTCAACTTATGTTGATCAAAATTTCAAGTTGCTCTGCATCCTAAAGATTGCTTTGTTACATATCATACTAAATAAGTCATATTTTTATTTTCAAAAGTAATTAAAAATTATATTATTTTTTTAACTTCTGTAGTTCATTTTGCCACCGTCCTTTTAAAAGGACGTTTTATTTTACCAAAAATATTGCATCTTTAGTAATTATTATAAGATGCTCTAATGTTGTACCAAAACGTTTTTAATATATGTGTTAATTTGGTGTTCTGTTATCTAATTCTACTTTGCAAATGCTCCTGGAGCATCTAAAACGTCGTTTTGGCGTCCAATACTTATTAAGGAGGCGCATAATTTAAAACCTAATTGAAATTTTTTTTGTAGTAATAAGGGCCAAATGTGGTCTCCATGATCATCCGACTCCTCTAGAATTTAAATAGGTTAAGGTCTTATAATTTAGGAAAAAATGAGGAAACATATTCGGAATATCCGATTGTAGATGCAGACAATACCTCAGATATTTCACTTAGCGGAAAAAAATTTTGGTTTGCCATTTTTTTATGGCAGTGTGTGTGCGAAGATGTTGATTGACACGGTTCTTGAATAGTTGTAGATTGTAATTAGGGGGAAACAGATGTCGCGTAAATTGAAAGAACCAAAGTCCTTAAGTCAGAGCTATGCGTGGATTGATCACCTCAGTGAAGGTGGTTTGTCACAACCATCTTCCACTTTCATGGCTCAGATTGAAAAGCTCAAAGAGATGTTTCTTGAATTTAATGGAGAAGAAATAATTACTGCGGAAGACATTTTGATCCGTAACCTTTTGCTGAAGAGTAGTGGTGTTGATTGTCCTACTAAAATAAAGCGGCTATTTTTTATATCCTGAATGTTCTTCCGCATTAAGAAACTTAATAAGTTATTAAAAGACAAAAGTAACCGCAACAGAAAAGGCAAAAATTATATCTTAAATATTAGGCACTAAATAAACTATAATTTTTTTAAGGTAATCTTGCAACAATTTATTCTCCCCACATCCTTGATATGGTCGTTTCCTGTAGTAAATTTTGTCCTCTACAAAATAGTGTACGTGCAAATTTACTCTATCTTGCCCCGTTCTCGCGGAACTCGTTGCAAAAACAGCTCATCTTTGCGAAATTCGTACATTTAATATTTTTAAGTTATAAAATGAACCAAGAAAAAATGTCTTTTGTGTTGAATTTTTTTTTTAACTGTGAAAATAAGTATGTTGCACAGGAAAACACACAATGTGGATATTCCCATTATGAAAGTCACTCTAAGAATGACGTCATACACGCGGCAGACGAAAACTGTACACAGGAGCATCCGACCTAGGACGAAGTATGACGAGCCGGTTTTAAATATTTTACACTAAAATTTTTAAATGTATTGAATAAATTCGTTCGTTAAATCCAAATTAAACATTTCAGGTAAATGGTTTTGGTGGATTGTAGTTTTATATTACCCAAAGAAGATATGTTTTTTAATAAAACATCATTTGTTTAAAATGAAACGTTTAAATTTAGAAAATTGGACTGTTACGGCAACATTTAATACAGGTTTTGACAAACGATGGAAAAAGTTACGTAAATTTTTAAACTATTTATTATTGTTAAAATAAATGTTAATTTAAAAAAAAAATGTGAGTAAAAAAAATTATTAAGATAAACAAGATCACCTACATTTATATGATAACCTCAGTACATTTATTATTAAAACTAATTGTCTCTATTTATTACACGTACAATTATTTCAAACATAGCAATATCACTTTAGGTAATTTAAAGGGATTTTTGAATGCCTGTTTCGTCCCCAGTCAATTTCTAGTTTTGGCGCCAATACCATGTATATAGGTACGAAAAAAACATCCAACTTAAGAACACATAATCTTAATGTCACATTCTTGCAGAAAGGATCAAGCAATCAACTACTTAATAATGTATTAGTTTATTGCCCTTGGCGTTGGGATGAATTCAGAGAGAAAAGCAATTTAGGACGGTGTTGTCAACGGTTATCTTCTGGATAAATCACTATGTTCGCGTAAGTGCCAATAATGTTTTAATTTTGGAATAATATGTTCTATAATAATTATTATTCTTGTATTTCTAAATACATATTAACATATATATGTGTGAGTTTTTTACGCACAATTTAATATGTAAGTAAATAAATGATTAAATAAGATAAATATATAAAATAATTAAAAACAACTAAATAATTAAAAACGAATTAATTAATTGGAGATATTATATACTAAGTTTATCGTCAGTTGTCAATCACATTGGCCGCTAAGTAGAAATACATATTTCAAAATGAGACAATATTTGGTATTTTAATACCAACACGAAGATGCTCATTAATTTGACAAGATGTTGATAATCCTTATAGCTAAGGAAAGATGACTGCTATAAAGATATTTATCTAACAAGTTCGTCTGTTACAATTTATATATTTACTCTTTACGATAAAATAATAGCCTGCTACCGACAGGTTGCCGACAAGAGATCAAAGAAATTATTCACCGTTTGAAGTTTGCCCCATTTCACTGGCCTTTAGATCCAACATTTAAACTGCCAAATTAGATCTGAATATATAATACGGGTATGTTAGAAACTGCATAAAATCCTTGAATTATTTATTATCATAAAAAAACAGTTTAGATAAAATGGACCGGTAAGTCACAATAAAATTAGCCTATGCATAGTAAAGAGAGAGCTTTTCCAGAAATATAAGGATGAATAATTTTGGTACAGCAATAAATATGTATATTGTTTTGTAATATAGTATCCTTGTATTTGTTTTAATTTGAATTTAGTACTTGTAATATGTAAAAATGTTTGCAACTATTTGCCGTTAACACAACGCTGTTATATACCGCGCTTGTTTCAAACCAATTTCGGATTGTGGATATTACTTAGGGTAATTATGGGTAGTTTTTTGGGTTTTTCAATTGGTTTTTCTAAACTCGATTAGTTTTTCTAACCATTTTTTCCGATTGATTTTGGAGGGAAATGTTATATCTGTTCTTGCGCGGTATGATTAACTTATTGTTAGCCCATCTATTTTACTTACAATACAATCACGAAAACACAAAAATTTCGGTGTTAGCGAGTCCGGACAGTACAGCCAATTTTGCTTTAAAAATTGTGGCCAATACGCATGGAACCGAGGGCACTATACCACTTTATTTATGAGGAGAAGCTAAATATAATTTAAACAATACTCACACAGCAATCATATAGCTTACAGAGAAAAACCTTTCATAATATGAACGGGTTACACTTTAGGTCAATGGTATACTGTATTTGCAATACCTGAATAACAGCTATGATGAAATGAATGATTGTCTTGCTTTTATTTGTGCAAACATGCTCAGTATTAGTTCAAACATAAGAAGTCATTGAGTTGAATTTTTATGCAATTAAATCCTAATTAGGCAAATATTAGTTCAAACATAAGAAATCATTGAATTATATTATGATTTTATTGAAGCCCCACTGAACCTAACGAAAAACTATTATTGGTATAAGCCAAACTATAGTTATAATCCATTGGTTTTTAATGAATTGCTGTATTAAATGCAATCAAAGCTCTAATTCCTTTAAAGATGAATATTCTTGTGCAAATATTAGTTGTATATTTCATTAATGTCAACTTTTCATAAAATAAATTTAATTTTCTTTGTGATTAAAATTGCTATTATTTAGCCTGGGGTAGTCTTATTTAAACAAACCCAACCCGCAATTAATTCAATTGTATGGTACTTTTAATTAAATGGGATGGTTTTATTATTTATATTTGAGAGCTTGTATTGTAATTATTAAACTCGTGGAAATTGGAAACAACTCACCTAGGACTATAGTTCAAGTTGGAAATAATAGTCAGTGACTCATTTTTAGTTTTAAGGCGCGCCTCGAGGGGTAAGGGAAGAGAGAAGGAAATTCCAGCGGCGGAGACAATTGCTTTGTAAATTAATATGGTATAATAACTATATAATGGAATAGTAATAAGTAAACTTAGGCAAATATCCACTTAAAAAAAAAAAAGTTTATGCACATAAATATGCATGATATTAGTCTAAAATATGCAAAAAAACGTATATTTAAAATTATTCCTAAATCTAGTAATCAGCAACAAAATTGTACTACAAACAGCAAAATATTCATTAAGGCTAGAAAAAAAAGTGTCATGGATGATAAGGGGTTTTCTTATCATAAAATACCATATTGAAAGTTGCATCGAAAGTTTACATCAAAAATCAATAAAACTTTAAGTTTACTACTCGTTATCGGAGGTTTGATCAGAATTTGATTCAGAATCATTGCTATCACTACTTTCGGAACCAACATTGATAATAAGAGTTTCAACTCTAACTTCGACCGTAGTATCCAAATCCCACATTTTTTGTTGAATTGAAAATGATGAATAAAAACGCAAAAATGTGATTTGCGTTGAAATTCATTTGGTTTCCAAAAGCAGAGTTAAAAAAAGTAAAAATACAAACACACGAGTGTTTATATATAGGTATATAATTAAAGAAATGCATTTTTAGCAATAATATTAAACATTATCATAATTAAAACAAAAATAAATTAAAAAAATTAAGCGAGTCTGCTAGTACTCGAGACTAATGTGTAAACATATCCTATAACGCATCGGTTGTAAAAAAAATGACAGCAGCAAGTTATGTTCCCAAGCGGTAACCCATCCAAGTACTTATCACGCCCGACGTTGCTTAACTTCAGTGATCGAACGAGAACTGGCATTTTCAACGTGCTATGGTCCTTACCTGTACATTTTAGCATGTTCATAGAATAAAAACAAAAACATTCGCATTTATAATATTAGTTAGGATTCTTTAATAATACGCACTGGCAGCTTCGGAGCGGATTAATTCACTGCAAAAATTCGACACGAAAATCTAATGCTACCAGGAATAACATCAACATATGGACACAGCATATTTACCTTATAATCTTGGGCCGACATCCTTTGATTTGGGACAGTCAATAACCAGCTTTTTCAAATTTTACTGCTTTAAACGTCTGGGCATCTGAATAATTCTTTTGACAGTTCGTATAATTTAAAATAATAATATGCCTTTTTATCGTCTAAAATACGTTTAAAAACGATTTTAAATGGCAAAATTGTATAAAAATCCGAAAATTCGGGCTTTTTAGGACGATAGCTGTGCCTTCGGAGGAATTTGTCGTGGATTTTGAAGCGAAAATCAATTTAAATTCAACCGTCTATTAAAAATAAGCTGTGATATGGATCCAAATACACTGCGAATATAATATAATAAATATAATTCTTTGACGGTTCGTTTAATTTTAAATATGCATTTTTATTGTCTAAAATCCGTTTGAAACGATTTTAAATGGCAAAATTGCATATAGTACTGTACTGCGGCTAGAATCGGTTTACACATTTCCGTTCCATTTGCCGAGATTTACCCTCATACCACCGCGTAAGATGTTTACACATCAAAAACTTAAAGGCATTCAAGATCAAATTACCTCAATGTCATTCAAGGTAAAAGACACCACAAAACAGTCCCAAGGACCTTCAAGGTCATACACGCTTGGAGCAATCCCAAGGTCATATGCGCGACCTTCAACAAAAACTCAAGGACATTCAAGGTAAAATGTCAAGGACATTCAAGGTGAAATTAGGCCAATGTCATTCAAGGTCGAATACACTTAAGACCAAGTGGGAGGGGTCTATCTCAAAGTCACCGGAGGGGGGTGAGGGGGCAAAAAATTGGACGGGGAGAATTGAGGCCGTCTATAGCACTGTACTGTGGATAAATTCACTGCATACCTTCGACACGAAAATCTACAAAGCTTGTTATTTTACCAGCTACTCATCTTGGGCCGACATCCTTTGATTTGGGAAAGTCAATAATCAAATTTTGCAAATTTTAGAAGAGGGCTATGACTCAATATTGTTTTAAATGTCTGGACATCTGAATAATACTTTTGACAGTTCGTTTAATTTAAAATAATAATATGCTTTTTTATCATCTAAAATCCGTTTAAAAACGATTTTAAATGACACAATTGTATAAAAATCTCAAAATTCGGACTTTTTTTGGACGATAGCCGTGGCTTCGGACGAATTTGTCGTGGATTTTGAAGCGAAAATTCATTTTAAATTCAACCGTCCATTAAAAAACAAACTTATAGAAGGAAAATTATAGAAGAGGGCCATGACTGAATATTGTTTTAAAAGTCTGGGCATCTGAATAATACTTTTGACGGTTCGTTTAATTTAAAATATGCTTTTATATCATCTAAAATCCGTTTAAAACCGATTTTTATTGGCAAAATTGTATAAAAATCCTTCACCTCAATGCGACGGCTTATAATGTCACAATCGGTTTACACATTTCCGTCCCATTTGCCGAGATTTACCCTCATACCGCCGCGTAAGATGTTTACACATCAAAAATGTGCAGATATGAAAACCGAAAAAATTACCCTTCTCTTTTAGATAGGAAAATCTATTAATATAATATAATTATAGTCAAAAGCGATCTTATCGTGCGGGTCCAAAGGTCACAATTTTCAGTAAAAACTTCATTCGTGGCAGATTTTGCGTGTAAAATCTGTCAAAGTAATGACATTTGATGGAAAATGTGACCTTTGGACCCGCACGATAAGACCGCTTTTGACTATAGCCATAACGTTACTGTAATATTTTTAACCTGTTGTGATTCTGTTTAGCCCGTTTTGGCTATTTCTAGTCACTTTTGGTTAGTCGTTCAAACAACTTTCCGTTAGTTCCAACTTATTGATGTGTAAACATCTTACGCGGCGGTATGAAGGTAAATCTCGGCAAATGGGACGAAAATGTGTAAACCGATTCTAGCCGCTAGGGCGGTATTACATACAATTTTGCCATTTAAAATCATTTTAAATGGATTTTAGATGATAAAAAGCATATTTTAAATTAAACGAAGTCAAAAGTATTATTTATTAATTATTATATTCGCAGTGTATTTGAATCCATAGCACAGCTTATTTTTAATGGACGGTTGAATTTAAAATGAATTTTTGCTTCAAAATCCACGACAAATTCGTCAGAAGCCACGGCTATCGTCTTAAAAAAGTACGAATTTTCGGGTTTTTATACAATTTTGTCATTTAAAATCGTTTTTAAACGGATTTTAGATGATAAAAGAGCATATTATTATTATTTTAAATCAAACGAACTGTCAAAAGTATTATTTAGATGCCCAGACGTTTAAAACAATATTGAGTCATAGCCCTCTTCTAAAATTTGCAAAATTTGGTTATTGACTTTCCCAAATCTAAGGATGTCGGCCCAAGATTACTAGGTAAATAAGTTGTGTCTATATGTTGATGTTATTCCTGGTGGCATTAGATTATCGTGTCGAATTTGTGCAGTGAATTAATCCACTCCGAAGCTGCCAGTAAGTATTATTAAATAATCCTAACTAATATTATAGATGCGAATGTGTTTGTTTGTTTGTTTCTTACGCTTTCACGCATAAACTGTTTCAATCATCATGAAATTTTGTACAGATATTTTCAAGAGTATAGTAAAGAACATAGGACACTTTTAGCTTTTACCCGGGGCTTCGTTCGCGTTGATTTTTTATTATTTTAAACTTGGTTATTAAACGTAATTTTTATTCTATGACCAAGATAAAACGTACAGGCAACGGCCATAGCATGTTGAAAATGCCAGTTCTCGTCCGATCACTGAAGTTAAGCAACGTCGGGCAGGGTTAGTACTTGGCTGGGTGACCGCTTGGGAACACAACGTGCTGCTGTCATTTTTTACAACCGATGTCGTTATAGGATATGTTTACACATCAGTGTCTCGACTACTAGCAGATTCGCTCAATTTTTTTTTTAGTCATTTGAACTGACTCCGATACGTTATAATTAAATTTAATCTTTTTAGTTAGTTTTTTTAGCCGCAAAAATTCGGTTTGTTTTGGTTAGTTTTAACTTACTTTAATTTTTGCAATCTATTCCGATACGGTTTAGCCCGTTTTGGTGCTTTTGGTTACTTGTCATTAGCTTTGGTTAGTCATTCAATCAGCTTTCGGTTAGCTTTAGTTAGTTTTAAATTATTTTAGTAATTTGAACCGGCTCTGATACGTTATGGTTAATTTTAGTTACTCGGCAAAATTCGGTTAATTCAAGTTCGTTTCACCTTACCTTAATATTTTTAATCTGTTCTGATATGTTTGAGCCCAGTTTGGTGCTTTTGGTTACTTTTGGTTAGTCGTTCACTCAACTTTCGGCTAATTTCAGTTAGTTTTAATTTATGTTAGTTATTTGAACCAATACACCAAAATAAGGTTAATTTGAATACTTCAATATTTTTAATTTTTTCGATTACGTGTCAGCCAGTTTTGGTGCTTTTAGTTACTTTTGGTTTGCTTTGGTTGGTTATTTAATCAATTTTTGGTTACTTTCAGTAAGTTCCAATTTATTTGAGTCATTTGAACCGGTTCCGATACGTTAAAACAATTTAAACGTTTTTGGTTAATAATTTAGGTCGTCGCAAAAATTCGATTAATTTGGGTTAGTTACTTATTTTATTCTTAATCTGTTCCGATACGTCTTAGCCCTTTTTGGTTACTCTTGATTAGTTTTGGTTTAACATCTTTTGGTTAAGTTTAGTTAGTTTTAATTTATTTTAGTCATTTGAACCGGATCCGATACGTCATATCCAATTTTGATGTTTTTGGTTAACTTTAGTTAGTCGCCAAAATTCGGTTAATTGTTAGTATCAACTTGTTTTAGCCCCTTTTGATGCCTTTGGTTACTTTTGGTCCATTTTGGTTAGTCGTTCAATCAACTTTTGGTTAATTTCAGTTAATTTTAATTTATTTTAATTATTTGGACCAGTTCCGTTACACTATAACCAATTTTAGGGTTTTTGGTTAGTCACCAAAATTCGGTTAATTTAAGTTAGTTTTAACTTACTTCAATATTTTCAATCTATTTCGATGCGTTTTAGCCCGTTTTGATGCTTTTAGTTACTATTGGTTAGTCGTTCAGTCAAGTCTTAGTAGTTTTAATATATCTTAGTCATTTGAACCGGTTCCGGTACGTTATAAGCAATTTTAATGTTTTGGTTAGTTTTAGTTAGTCGCCAAAATTCGGTTAATTTGGGTTAGTTTTAACTTACTTCAATATTTCTAATCAATTTCGATATGTTTTACCCGTTTTGGTGCTCTTAGTTACTTTTGGTTAGTTTTGATTAGACATTCAATCACCTTCCGATATGTTATAAGCAATTTTAATGCTTTTGGTTAGTTTTGGTTAGTCACCTAAATTCGGTTAATTTGGGTAAGTTTTAACTTACTTCAATCTTTTTAATCTATTTCGATATGTTTTAGCCCGTTTTGGTGCTTTTAGTTATTTTTGGATAGTCATTCAATCATCTTTCGGTTACTTCCAGTTAGTTCCAATTTATTTTAGTCATTTGAACCGGTTCCGATATGTTATAAGCAATTTTAATGGTTTTAGTTAGTTTTGGTTAGTCACCAAAATTCGGTTAATTTGGGTTAGTTTTAACTTACTTCAATATTTTTAATCTATTTCGATACGTTTTAGCCTGTTTTGGTGCTTTTGGTTAGTTTTAGATAGTCGTTCAATAAATTTTCAGTTAGTTCAAATTTATTTTAGTCATTAGAACTGATTCCGATACGTTATAATCAATTTAAGTTTAAATAAACCAGCTAACACGATCTCTCACGCGTACGACGTTATGTGTGGCAAATGCACTTTTTCAGGCCCGTATATGCGCATAACGCTTTAAGCCGCTCACGTTGGTCTGTTTTCGAACTAGTGACTGACGTCACTGACTATTATTTCCGTCTTATACTATAGAGTCATTTATTTATGGTTATATTTTCAAAACGCATTTATCAATTTGAATAATTTTTTTTTCTTTTCATCACAGTCCAAGAATGGGTTAATGAAATAAAAATTTTGCTCAAATTGACAAAAGCTTATTGAAAATATAACCATACATAATCCAATTTCCACGAGTGTATTTAATTTTTTATTGTATTTATGGTATCACCAAATTTCAAGTCTCAAGCTCATCGGGAAGTGGGTAAAAAACCGATTACCAGATTTGATAGCAAAGGTTCAAGTTAAGTAAAAAACAAATGGTTTAAAGAGGAAAGCTGCTTTATTTATTATAGCTAAAAATACAAACTTAAAGGATACGTGGAATATAGATAACAATCAATATTTTTTTAAAATGTGTTAGGAGTTAAAAAAATTGTTTCAAAATGCTTCTTATCAATTTTTTGAATTTTTTTATCACATATTTTTAATTTTTACATGAATGTACAGGGTGCTCTTCATAAGGTGCCCCCATCAACTTTTCTCAAAATCTACAGGGTGTTCGAAAAAAATCTTTAATATGGAGTTGTTTAGTTTGAAACAAAGTATTGTTTTATTATATATTTTTGCATACACTCAGTTTGGTGTGGACAAACATCAACTTTCATATTTTTAATGGAATACCTTGTATATTATTACATTTTTAAATTTTACGTGAAATTCCAAGAAATGTGATATGCCTACTTTCGTTCAACTGTGTCCGATATATAAACAGTTAAAAATCGCCTCTTTCTTGACTTTCAGCTAAGGTCTATCTATTGACATCGAGTTTACTACTCTCGATAATATTCAATATCTGTCAAAAATGTTGACAGTTTGTTTAAAATGTATATGCAAGAAGATATATTTTAAAAAATTGAGACAGAAAAATGAAAACCGTCTCCCTCTAAAGAGATTTTGCTCTCTAATCTCTGCAAGTCAAGAGGGAGGTGAGTTTCAACTGTTTGTATATCGGAGGCAGTTAAACCAAAGTATAGCATATGATATATGAAAGTTCTTGGAATTTCACGTAGAATCTAAAAATGTAATAATATACAGGGTATTTCATTTAGAATAAAGAAGTAGATGTTACACCAAACTGAGAACCATGGTCTTTGCACAAATATAATAAAACCAAACTATAATTCAATTCAATTTTTTCGAACACCCAGTAGATTCTGAGAAAAGTAATTGGGGCACCTTATGTGAGACACTCTGAACACAGTAAAGGACCATATTTCAACATCCACTTGCAGCCGTAATTATGGAGATGATAGGTAAAAGGTAAAAGGTGTGAATACAAAAGTTGTAGGATTTTATCTAAATTGTCTGGTTTTCTTAATAAAAGAAACAAATTGCAATCGGAGAATTTAGAAACGAATATCATCTTTGTTACTTTAAATGGGACATGTTATTGGCTAGCATGATACAGTTTTTTCAAATGATTCGAAATGTACCATACAAGTGTTAATGTTTGATAACCGGATTCTTAATAGGCATTAATATAAATAATTATAATAAAATATAATATATAATAAAAAAATAAATAAATAGAACTCCCCATTTTAGCCAATGCGTAGCTCTTACCGTTACGGAAATCCGCCATTTATTTAAATTCACAAAGCTCATGCTCGTTTGTTAAATTTCTGATTGTAATTTTTCTCTTTCAGTAGCAAATTCAGATGGTTCAGCTAAAATGCTATAACGTTTGTATTTACTAGACCTTTTACCTATCACCTGTAATTGCGGCTCCAGGTAAGTGTCAAAATATGGTGACTCACCCTGTTCCAAATATAATATAAAAAATAAGTCTTTAAGTTTAGAAACAAATAATAAGTATTCTCTAACAACTAAATAACAATCACTAACTATTGACTCTTATTATTGGCAAACTCATAGAATATTTTCACAGCATATTTATTTTCTTAACTAATTTTAGTTCTTGTAGGTAGCGTATTATTGTCGGACGGCAATTTATATCATGCAATTTTATAAAAAATTTGTGTATTGGTAAATGCTACCATAAATGACCTATATTGAGAAATTTAATTTCTATGCTTATTTTTTCACAAATTAAGTGACAGATATTTAAATCATTATGATGGACTAAAATATGTTTGATCATATAGTATATTTTTCTATTAACACCGGACACAACAACATAACCTATAACAAAGCGAATGCCATTTCTTTTCGTACCAATTTACTGGGTAAAAGTTATTTTGATAAAAAATTAAATCAGATTTAACAACCAAAACCAAACACCAACCATAATAACGGATAACCTACACAAACACTTAAATTTTATATTATAAAATCAATAATCAATGGAGACAATTCCGGGCGGTGGCGGCGGTCAACAGCACCGAAATAAATAATAGGCCTAGAGGGGTACGCCGGGTACGATATATGTATTGTGGATGTCGATCGATGTGTGGTGTGGTGTATGAATTTGAGTAATCGTTGAATTAAATATAGCCCGCATTAAAGAAATAGGAATGATAATTCGACAAATACAAGTATTTTTCAAGATAGTGAGAACATTGAATTTCACTTTAAGACGCTAATAATTTACTCTACCTTAGTTTCCATTGAAATGATAATTATTAATATTGAAAAAAATGATAATTGAGGCATTTATAACTTTTAATAAAAATTAATTTTATATTTGACCAAATATTGTAAATTTTACCTTGATTAGTTAAGCTTCGAATACAATAATTTTTAAGTATTTCACGGAAGTACACATTGTCATTAGTTTTAAGTATATAAAACCGTTTACACCATAACAAGTGATTTTGAATTAATAATGTTTTAATATGGGCTGAATATAATACATGTAATAAGATCAATAATTATTTACCCTCAATTGCTCCAATCATATTTAATTGAATAAATTTAAACTTTTACTGAAACAGTGAAAAAACAATCAATTAAAGCATTGCTATTCACTGTGTCAAAGCGTTTTTTCTGTATAGGTTTCAATATAAATAAATCCACACAAATGATAACCACTAGAAATATTTTCTTATAAAATCCACAAAATTTATTTGATTGCGAGATATTTCACCGTAGTGAACTAGGCCGACTCTGGCATGGCTGTCACGATATCCGAAGTAAGAAAATAGTTAACAGCATATAGAAGTTTAGTCACTAAAAGGTCACCTCGATTTCCAGAAACCAACCCCAAATGATACATTTATTCGGATGACATGTTTAGAATGAATAAGTCGAGAATTTGTGTCATCGATTGATCTACTTTTGAACATGGTTGGTGTCTTGTGAAATAGAAAGCGACATGTTGGAAGTAATTCATTTCGCAATTTAAATTAAACTTCAGCATATCTTAAACACGTCGAATTAAGTATTTAATACAATACTAATTTTTAAAGATCTAACTCACAGTTAACTGAGTATCATAGGTCACACGATTGTGAGAAATGCTTTGCATACTATACTTTTTTTCCTACAACCATTTACTAATAGGCATATTACAGTGCTTATAATGGTAAGGAAATTATGCTATTTATAATAAAGCGACTTCAATTGGGAAACAACAAGTGTAGTTATGAATTCGTAATAGGCTATCCAATACTAACATCTAAGGAAACGAGAAATATCAACACAGGCATGTGTTGGTGTTTCGGTTGAGCTAGTAAGTTCTATGTATGTATGGATGATGTAGTTAAAATAGAGTATTTGACTCACAGCCATAATACACTCTGATGATTATGGCCTACGTTATATACTCGTTAAAAAATAAACTATTATTTGGCTGGCTCCTTCCATACTTCCTTATCTTAACTTTAAACTTTAACCAATTTTCGACGTTTCTTTTCAATACTAAAATTTGAAATAATATCTGTAACGTATTTGTTGGAAAAACATACTCCAAGAATTCAAGTTTCAAATGTTTTGCACATGCCTTATGCAACTTTATTAATTCATTTAGGTGTTCAGTGAATATATGAAACATCATATATATCTTGTTACATGCCGTGTGAAATAAGTTTAAAGCGAACAGGCAATACCTGCATTTTGTAGGAGGTATTGGTACAGGTCATGCAAAATAGGAAGAATCCTGAGATGCGCAGATGAAAGAAAAGGAAAGTCAGTGTACGACAAAGATAGCGAAGACCAAATTTTAATAATGTACACTCCGCATAGAAAATTAAAGTGGAATTGAAATCATATACGGTCGCTGGGATAGGTACTAGTCCTGTCCACCTGTTTGCTATTTATGTAATAATTATGTTTTTCTTGTCATCATATTTATGGTTGGGATAATAAAAAGCCAAGCCGGCAATAAAATTAGGTGTGAATTGCGCATATTTAATGAGCATTTATTACTTCGCATCATTTAAAGAAATACATTTTATTGGCACCACTTGACTAGTATACAATACTACAAAAAAAAATACAATTATTACTTTTACATTCAAATAAATTTGAACACGGTCAGAAATAATTTTTCAATTATCATATATACCAATAATATCAGGAACTCTATTAATAATATATCAGAACAAATATCACAAAATATCACATAAAGGTTAAAGATAGGTAAGTATATTTATTACTTTCCTCCCACAGGGACTTCTCGCTTAACCGTCTCGCTAACCCAAACTAACCCAAACTATATTAAAAATATAACAGAACATATATCACAAAATATCACATAAAGGTTTAAGATAGGTAAGAATATTTACTAATTTCCTCCGACAGGGACTTCTCGCTTAAATTATCGTCAAAGCTATTAACTTATCTGCAACAATGTCCACCACTTCCTTTTCCATATCCTCAGTCTCAATGCCCCTTGCTTTCTCACAGCGTGATTTCCAAGGTTCCACCGTAAACTGTTCAAAAAACTGATTGGTCAATTTCATAACATATATTGTCAAGTTTAGGGTTACATTCCTTTTAGACACAAACTCTTTCGTCTGTGCCCACACTAGTTCAATAGGGTTAAATCAGGATAATAGGGAGGGAAGGAGGTAGTCGAATCACAGTGGAATCTATATCATCGATCTTGTAAGTTTTCTCCCTTGGTTTCATCATTTTAATGAGACTGTAGAGTTGCGGTTTTAACATTTTATCGCCAAATGGCATATATTTTTACCTAACCACTTTTTCATGTCTTATTTCTTTGTTAACGATGTAGGGCACTTATTTATTAGCCTGTTGTGGTATGGCGCGTTGTCGATTACTACTACATTGTTAGGGCCTAAATTGGGGCACCCATCTGCATGGTAAGCTTTAATTTTCTTCACAAATTGTATTCGGGAATATTTTACGTCAGGTTTTTTCACTAAAATTGTTCTATTGGTTTTCGTTTTCCTCCAACGAAATCCAACTATTTTTATTTCTCTCCTTAAACTGTTCACAAATCCCTGGTAATTGGCATTACTTTGTAACTTTCTATGAATTTTTCTGTTTTATGGAAATTGTGGATTGTTCTACGTTAGACACCTTGATAAGCACCGTCCAAAGCTATTTTGCTTTTTGTGTTTTCACGTTTTTTGTTTGGCGTGGAAAAAGAAGTAACTGTACCAGATTCGACATTTTTGGCTTCCTGCTTAATTCATTTAATTGTGCTTAGATTACTCTTAGCAGCAGCGGTTGAAACACGCTCGCCCACTTTACTGAAATCAAGTAATGGTCTTCCTACATCTGCTTCTTGTTTCATAAACTGTATAAGATTATAAAATATTTCGCGGCCTTGACCGTTTAATACTCGACTTTCAAATTTGCTTTTAAAAGGCATGATTACAAATAATTCAAATTAATAAATTAATTCGCAAGAAACATCCTAGTTTTTTACCAGACTGTACAGAAGTAGTGTGCGAGTTAAAGGCAATCAGGTAAATGAGCTCCTAGATAGCGGCCGGCCCACCTGTTTACCGTGCACCCGATGGTCACTATTTTGCGATACCTATAATTATCACTGTGTTTTACACAATTTTCATGCCAGTCACAGAAAATCGATTTTATATTTGGGGCAAAATTTCCTGTTATATAATTCCGTAATATTTAGGAGAATGATTATCAAATAAAATATATACCTTCAAATATATAGAAATTAAGCTTTAGGCCTAGATTTTTATCAGAAATGGTCTTGAAAATTTTCGCTGATGTAAAACAAAAATTCGTAGATTATATTGCCGAGGAATTGTATTGTTGCTGTAGCTAGTGTCCAAATAAGAAAATACTCCGGCTATATCTTAGGAACTATTAGTCCTAAAGCTTTCAGGTAATTTTTCTTATAAACTAGGTTATAAGAAATTGCTGGAAAAAAGTATGTAAGTCGTTCGCTAGAGGGCGCAACGAACTCTCGTAAACATAGTACTGTGATTATCTCCATAAATGACACACTAAAAGTATCCTCAAAATACAATTTTTGAAATCTTGATGAGATTATGAAAATATTTAGTTAGTTTTGCCCTTAATCTTCAAATAAGGGATGGAGGAACGTTCAAATTTGTTATGAACAAATGTCATATAGCTTTTTTGGTTTTTAATGGATTTCAATGATATTAGCGTAATTTAAAAGAGTTTTTACGGTTTAATAAAATACATAACAAAAATATGAAAATTAAATAACTTCGTCGCCACGATACCAAAAAGTTAACAATTTTCCCATTTTTCCTGGAAATTTTAAATATATAATAAAGCAGTTTTTAACTTGCATAGAAAGGGGGTACAAAAATAAGGGATCTAGTAAAAACTGCAAGTCTAAATCTTAATCCTATCTCAAGATATAAATAAAATAATATTTTTGGAAAAAATTGTTTGCCTTGCTTTTTGATATAAAGCAAAAATAAAATGTCTTCCTCATTTTTTTACTGCAATATAAGTTTAGTAAAAAAAAAATATTATTTGATTTTTAGCTACCTAATTACCAACTCACTATGTATATAAAAAACTAGAGTATATAATATGCTAGTCCTTTATTTTGAATGCTAACAAAACTCAACAATCGTATCAAGAATATACCGGATGAGGCTTCTTGAATAGAGTCGATATAACAGAAGAGCCTTTAACAGATTGGGCAGACGACTACGAGAATATCGCAATATCAAATTTATCATCGAAAAACAATTAAAAATAAAAGATTTAGGATTAAAATATGTGAAATAAATAAATCGGCTAATGTTTTTCAAGATATTCGAAAGGTTCATCATAACATTTAATACTATCTCTCACATTTCGTTCAGTTATATAAGCAGCAGCTTTCACTTTGCGATTGGATATGCTTCTAATGATATTTCTAATACTTACGATAATATCTTTCCTTGTAGTGCGCCTTGTCTCATACACGATATCCTTTAACAGTCCCATAAATATAAATCCAAACAAGTTAAGTCGGGGATCATGGTGGCTAAGGAAATAAGCTGCAAAAATTGGCTTTGGAAAATAAATATAGGTAGTAACAAAATAGTTCATGTTCATAGAGGACCGAATAAGGTGCAAACAAAAGTACAATGATTCTTCTTTTTAATTAATACTATTAGTATTAATGTTCATAACTTCATAATCAAAAGTCCGCTAGAAATGTATGGTATTTCACTTCTAGCTAACTGTATCGCATTCCTTGTTTTTTTAGGTACCATACTATATTAAGACATTTTGTAAACCAATGAAACTATGGAATGTTGAAAAATATGCAGTATATTCTATTAATGGCTAACTTAAATTTGATTTTTTGAACGGTTAATTAAAATAAAAAAATTAATGTCTGGCTCCAAACTATCTCAAGCGAGGAAAGCGAGGTGGGAGATAAAACAACTCGGTTGTTTTAGATGTTTCTGCTCCTTAGAAGTACGTCTACTAAATCATTACTTCGGGGTTCTGCCAAGTAATTGTACTCCACATCCACCACTGAGATTGGTCAGCCCAAAATTATGAATATTTTTTTTTCAGGAAAGGAGGATGATAGAAGAGCAGAACATATTACCCAAAAAATTACCTCGATGGTCGCAAATGTATGTTTTCTCTAAGTCTCGCAGAATACCACAATTGAAATAATTACCAAAATAGAGAGCAGTATAGTGGCCCATTTTCAACATTCAAATATTGCCACCAAAGCATTAAAGAGGAAGCAGCAACAACTTAATTTTATTTACATGCTTAGGCGTTTAATGCAACAGAGGCAGGCTATCAATTCTATTTTATTAGACAGACCACTTACTTTTTCTAGGAATGCTGTAAATTTAAGCTTAAAGGAAAAAATTGGGCTATTATGGAAAAATTGGTTACTATACTTGAACCGTATGAAAAAACTACTGCGGTACTATTAGCCGAAGAATATCTAACATTACCGTTGGCAAAATGTCTTATGGCGTTTTGGTGACAAATTTGATAGTTATAAGTAAAGATGATTTACTATGCTAACTTTTAAATCCTTTTAAAACAACTGTTTACTGAAGAAATAAATACAATGTTCCTGTTAAATTTAGAAGAGGCAAATTTCACATTTTTTGACACGGCTTCATTTTTTGATCCTAGATTTAGAAGCACTCTGCCTGGAAATATAAAAATATTGTAATTAGATATCTTGAACTGACATTAGAAAGTTTTGACAGTCCGCCCGAAGAACAAGGAAACGCGGAAAGCTCAAGTGTATTAGATTTCCTCTTTCCGAAATCGTCATGTACTAAGGAGTTGAATGAAGTTCAGTAGATTCAAGATTAAGATTTCGACATAAATAGATGTCCACTAAAATGGTGGAAAGCAAATGAAAAAAAAATACCCAAAATTATCAAATCTAGAGAGAAAATTCCTCTGTATTCCGCGTCCTCCGCACTTTCTGATAGGGTGTTTTCAACAGCAGGAAATATTGTTCGTAATAGTGACCTATTAGTATTTTTATATGAAAATAAGAATGCTGGCTTATTCATTATCATGGTCCGGTTTTTGGATCCAGAACTGAGATCCGGGATCTGAATCATAGAACCGGAACCTAGACCCGAGTCCGGTTTCCATATTCAAATCCAATTTGGATTAAGGATCCCCCATCAGAAGTTTGGATCCATACACCACTTGTACATATTGCAATGACACCATCGGAATTGACATAAGCGTCCATATTTAGATAAATATTGTAACACGCTGTGAACATTATATGCTAAGAAACTGCCTATCTTGAATTCGGATCGTTTATTAAATATTGATAAACCACAAAGAAAACGAATGCTCGCACCGAAATAAATCAACGGAAGTGCAGCTTTTCGTGTTACATGTTACATTACCGAAATTTTTCCCCCTTGAAGATCTCTGATAAAAACCAGGCCTTTACCCAGCAACTTCTCATAAACCAATTTCTATTGAGAAATCGATAATATGTGTAACGAAAAAAATATACCACTTGTTAACTAGATTTGAATACACCCCATCTAGGTATCTTATATATTATACAGGGTGACGGGCCATATATTACCATCGGGAAAAATATTCTTTTATAAACATCCGTCGAAAACTACTTTCTAAGTGTAATACAAACTTCCAAAATGGGGCATATAGATGAATTTTTGCCAGTATTTTCGAAACCATAAAATTCAAAGAATTAGTGATTTTTTATAAACTTTGGGCGCCGATGTTTTGCGTTTACAACTTTAAAATCTCAACCACAGGCGTCGGATACAGGGCCGGTCCCGTGAAAAAATAGTCCCTCTTGCTCATTTTTCCTAAATATTAATTTAGAATCATAAAGTAATAAAATAATGGTAAGAAAACTGGTCTGTTAATCAACTATTTATCTATTTGTTTTTGAGTAGTTTTAAAATTCAATTTTAGGCTAACTCTTAATTATAAAACTCGACATCGAGATTGTCTGCAATTTTCAAAATGAATTCAAGATTATAGCCATAATAAACAAAGCTAATATCATTCTTCTTCATTCAGCATATGTACTGTGATATTAAACAATATCGCACTCTGCAATTTTTAAGGTGTACTTAAGATAATATTTTAATATCATTATAAATGATATAATGGCTCATTTAACCCATTAGTTGCCAACGTCCCATATTTGGTACGTGTATTTTTTACCGATATTTGCAAAGATATTGCTGGAAATTTTATTTCAGCTATGCACGGGGTGAAATCCAAACTAAAACTATGATAATTCACTAATAGAGGGCGCTTGGAAACGTTAAATGAGAAGCTTGCGCGCAATTTTTTTAGCTATCTTAATAGTTTATGTTTTCTTATAATTTGAACAATATCTATCGTTTAGCATCGAGATTCGTATTCAAAATTGGTTATTTCTATGTTAAATATGCTATACCTACCGACCAGTATGACAAGCATGAACTGTTGTTTGATAGTTTCTATACCGGTCATGGAATAATGAGTTATCTCAAGGACATGAGAGTTACAGCAGCCGGAACCGCAGCAGAGAAACTCGGACAAGAAAGTGTTTGTTGATTGCATCAAATCAAATGAAGAAACCAAGAAAATAAGATCTTGCTTCTAAATCGGAATATCAAAAAGACAGTTTCACTTGTCACTAATTATAGCCACATTAACCATTTGGGTCAAACCAACGTATAGATAAAAAACAACAAGGCTAGGATCATAAAATTTTAAACTTCCGAGGATGTAAGATTCGATCAAACTGGTCATTTTGTTCAAAAAACAATCAACGAAGATGTGCTTTGCGTTATTTTTTTTTACTCTTCTTCAAAATATTTTACATTTTCAGCCATTGTTCCAAAACTAGTAAGGGTTTTTTTTGACAAGTAGTCAAAAAATTGACACTTGTTTGTGTGAATATATTTCAAGTGCATTATTAGTAGTCCATTTTAACCAAGAGTTTTATTTTTTTTCTTAATATTCAATTACGACTAGCAATGGGTTAAGCAGTTTTAGATGTCGAGTAATTATCAGAGTTATGATATAGGTTAATATTTATATTAAAAGATCAAGAGTAATAGAAATTAATAGGTATTTAGATATTTTCGAACTGGTCATAAATGATATAAGCAAACTGGCCAAAAGGCGTTCTCATTTAGCTTGTACCTTATTAATACCTATTGATACTTTGGTCAAAGGTGGGTTCGTATAGCCAATAATATTTCAGAATAAAAATTATGAAAAGGCTTTTAAGATATATACTTAAAACATTGTAAAATGTAAGTAATTATAAACCAATCCTTTATTATGCCAGTATAGATATACAAATTTGTAGCTATAGCTAATGTAACTTTGAAGATTACCCGGCTAGTTTACTTAAATGGCCATCTGATTAAATTAAAAATTCTTGTATCGTATTTAATCCTTCAAATGTAATAATGGCAGTTTTCTCTTTTCGATGTCGCCTTTACCAAAGTCTAACAATCGTTTAAAGGAATAAAGGATAAGTCAACCTTCTTTGGACCTCATCAACAAAGGATTTTCTCGGTTTTTAACTTTGAAGAGCACAACGGATTTTCTACTTTAATCAAAGCCTTTGTACTGATTTTTCTATGGAACTAAGACATGCTGTAAACTTTAATATAGCCTTAAAGATATCGACAAAAAATAAAAAAATGCTACTTTAAGTAGCAAAATCGATTACTTTAATTTGCCTTTCTCATTAGTGATTTTATATTTTTATTTGATTTTTCTCATGGCTCTGGTTGTGTAGTTATCACAATTATGCAAATTGAATATAAATAGTGACGTTCATTAGAGTTAACGATAGAGTAACTGACACATTGTTCGCCCTGGAAAGCTTCCAGATATGTCGGTTTTTCACTAAGTATGATATACCCTGAAAAAACAGGCTAGGGATTTAGCTCATTAGCGCCCCGCAGCGTCTCGTTTGAGGACAGTATATTTATAATTCTAATTGTGAGTGTGAATTATTTGCGTATTAGCTTATTATTATATCTCCGGTAGACAGGAGTGTGTATATTGGTGTGTTATTTGTAAGTGACGAAGTACTGGCCCGGGCCAAAAAATTTTATTATTGAGTTTCGTAAACCTACTTTAGTATTATCAGTATCAGTATCTGAAGGGGTTGCCGCTAGCGGGCCTTGCACTTAGGCCACCAATTGGGCCAGTTGTGCCCTCAGCTTGCATTAGAGATCCTCCAGGACGCTGGCCTTCCTTAAGAAAGCCCGCATCTACTTCAGACTGACACGAACGACGCACTGAATCTGGCTCGAACGGCATCGCGCCAACGATTCTGACCCCTGCCCACACAAAAGGGGGGTATTCCGTTAGTAGATGGTATGGGGTTGCATCGTCCTCCATGCACTATCTACACTCCCCCTCCTCTGCAATTCTCAGCAGAGTCAGGTGCCGTCTAAACCTACATTGCATGTGTAGAATCCTATCAGGGCCCTACATTCTTTCGTAGACAGGATTAACAACCCCCGGTGAGACTCTTCGCGAGCCCATGTATCATGAGTCTTGCCTGTCTCATCCCCGGATCCGGCTGTCATACCTCTTCGGCCCGACCATCCGTCTAGGCCTCCAAAGCTCTTTCCCGAACACTCTGGGCGATCCCCACACAGGGACCAGGCCCTAAGTATCTACGTGCGGAGCCTTCTCTGGCTAAGACGTTAATGGCTTTGTTTTCCAGAACATCTGAGTGCCTCGGTACCCAGACCAGCGTAACCTTGCGTACTTGCATATCTATACAAAAACCTTTTATTTACAAATGTATTAGATTTGATACGTAACTACAACAGTAAAATATAATAATAAATGCCCCATAAGAAAATAAAATTAAAAGATTGGAACTGAATTTGGCGTCCTCATATGGGGACGCTGCCTGGGCTGAAACATATATTTTTTGCAAAAATAATACTTGGATATTTTCAACCCATAATATTTTTTCGGTTTTAGAATGAGTTGAAAATATTTTCGTGACCTAAAATATGCATTGATTACTTATATTCGGAACAAATAGATGCCGATATTTCTACATTATCCCCCGAAGTAGATAATCTAACCGATGAGAACGACATCAATGATGATGATCTGGGCCTTGCTGATCTGGTACATATCTCAGGAAGAACTGAAGTTTTTGCCGAGAAAAAAAAATATTGCCAAGACTCATCATCTGCCAAAGCACATTACATAGCATCAAGCAAAAATTCACCAAAAATACTTTTTACCTGAATGCAGTAAGCCGAACCACAATTTGAGCTTATGGAATATGAAGGTGCTAAAGAATTATATAAAAGTGTAAAGGAGCAGCTAGATTACACCCCCTTACAGATTTTAAAATTCATATTTTGAAGAGGTAGTATATAATTATATCGTGACAGAAACAAAACGATACGCTACTGAACAGAACAATAAACAGGATTACTCAATAACAGTGGAAGAAATCAAAATATATCTATTGAGACTTATCCATGCACAATACCGAAAAATTATAGCACAAGGCGCGCGATTACCATGTTAGCATCATCAGGAGATGATTAAAACTGTTTAAATCATCTGCTGAAAAGATGCTAACATGGTCAGAGAAACGCCCGCCGAGTACTATAATTCTGTTTCGGTACTGTGGATAAAACTCCCTTTTAGTGCATTTTGCCGAAGGTTCCAAACCCCAACATATAAAAAATATGTATTGGATTTCTCATTTTACAGGCTACCACCAAGTTATCTAGTGAAAAGGATTACTAACCTGAACGGGACGACTTGGGAATGCCGCTTATAAAAAATGGATTTAATCGTAATGCATATGTAGAAATAGTGTTATTTTACAAATAAGCACGGCAAATCACTCAAAATTAAACTTTTGCCAAATTTTCTACACAGGCTTTTTCAACAGACAATAGGGAGTATATCATCAACGCTTCGCTGTTAATGAAATAATAGTAAAATATTATGGGCCTAATGCACCAAAATAATGTATTAGGAGTAAACCAATTCGATTTGGTTTCATATTCTGGGCGCTTTGTGGCGATAATTGTTATTGTTACAATTTTGCTCTTTATTGCGGAAAACACCTTGGAGAAGACTCAACTGAGCTCTTAGGTACCAGGGTTGCCTCAAGTATGTTGAGCATTGTCGAAAATATACAGGAGCATATTGTGTATTTCGATATTTTTTTTACAAGTTAAAGGCTTCTTTGTCATCTAAAAGAAGAGTTATTTCATGCTACGGGAACCATGAGAGAAAACAGAATTGCAAAGTGTCCTACTATGCCATCAAAATACATAGAAAAAGAGCATTGAGGCACATACAACTGATGTTTTGTTAACAACAATAAAATACTAATATATAAATTCAATGCGATTAAATGTATTAGATATGTTCTATTTTGTGGTGGACGATTCATGTTTGACAGAAAAATTTCTTCACCTCAGTTGTAGACTTTTTGAATAAGGCCGTTTCGACTCTAGCACCGGGGTGCAAACTTCACAAATGCTAATTTAGTGACCCTAGCGAAGATGAAAAATCATAAAAAATGGAAAGTGCTCGATGTTTCGAAGAACAAATCTGCTCTCGTTGTCAAGAATGAGAAATCTTAAAATGAAAATTGTTAGTAAATGCAACTAAACGGTAAAAAAGCTCGGCTGCCATCAAGTGTTGCCTATACCAAATTCGTGCACTCTTAGCTGTTTCCGAGGAAAGTTGTAAATATCAAAACAAACATTTTCCAAATCAGCGTTAACGTTAATCTGACGTCTGACGCGTTTAATCTCGCGGCTCAGTCACGGCAAATATAACAACCAGCAATATCACATCTTCTTTTTTCGCATCTGCGCAAGTTCGCGCGCAATATATTCCTTGGTAGGAAATCCGTCAAACTGCCGCCAGCGGCGTCGTGTTTTTACGACTGCTTCATTTTATTGCTATTGGAGTTAAATCGAAACCATAGGCGTGTATTTGTCAAATAATTGACATCGTGACAGACGAATGTTGTTTATGACACTGAATAACGCGAAAAGCCATGGTGTTTAAGCAATAAGAACTTGTACAAACCAGAGATATTCTTCCAGGATGAATTTCTTTAGATTCCCTGCTCATACAACAAGGTATACATATATTTCACAACCCATTGATATTTGAAATTTTATATTACGCCTCTGTTAAAGGAAAATCATACTCATATATATTTCAAATCCAGCCCTGACTTTTCCTACCCAACTGACATTAGCAAGGTCAAATTTAATTTTTCGCCTGACAGATCGAGTAATATTGCTGGTTGTTATATTTGCCGTGGCTCAGTCTTATTCACTACCCAGGAAAAATGTACTGAATGCACCCAAGGAAGTTTTCACTTCAAAAATAATACCTGCAATTAATAATATTATAGCAAGACTTACAATAGTATGTTATTATCCCAGGTTTAAACATACTCTATTATTTCCTGACACGAAGGCAATAATATAAAATCTACAAACGATGGTTAATATATAATCTACTGCTAGTATATCTCAGAATTGTTTATCCACTGCTTGCCTTAATATCAATTATATTGACCGATTTTTAACCTGACATGGTGTTTTTCTTTAACTCTTTTCAAAATATTTCATTACTTACTTTCATTACTGACCTAGGTCATAACGACCCAATAGAGACTTGACACACTTACAAATCATAAGAAATAATTTGCCCAATACCAAGCGTACCTACCAAGATACAATGCAAATAATGTTGCAAAATTTCCACGCAACTAACAAAAACTAACC
>JAEQML010059428.1:0-28673 GCA_016904865.1 Pissodes strobi | reverse complement strand
ATAAAAATCGGCCTTTCCCATTGGTCGATCCGCATGGCCCTCCGCTCGCTTCGCTCGCTACTGGGGCTCAAGAAAAGGAAACTAACCAGGTGCTAACCCAATCTAACCCAAGACATACCCAAAATCAAGAAAAGAAACTGTTTAGAAACATAATCTTTAAAAAAAAATAAAAAAAAAGCAACGGAGTTCGAACCCGCGTTTTCCAGGTAAGACCCAACGATCTAAACCTCTACACCACTAGAGCTCTCGATAGAAATCGATTGCATCACGCAGACATATCCTAATACGAGATGGATCGACCAATAGGAGAGGTCGATTTTTACATAGTGCACTATTTGTGTAAAGGATCTTTAAATGCTTATAAGTCGTTGTTTAAGACAAATCTGTAATTTGAATAATCAGATTGCAGTGCTGCCAATTGTATTGTAGACAAATCTGTAATTTGAATAATCAGAGACTGAAAAGAGTCATACTCGACTCTAACGAGCAGCGGTTATAAACCATAATGGGCGGTCCATATTTGTTTACAATTTTAGGGGTTTGAGGACCGACTGCGCCTTGAATCCTTAATCCGGCCATGGAACAGTTGGGCTCCGGTTGCTTATACGTAAACTGCAGACGCGATAGGACCTCACCATAGGGCGTAATATAAATTGTTTGCGTGAATCGCTATTGGAAAAGATGTAATATTGGGTTGTCGTACAGCATGTTTTTATTTTTTTTCTCATTTTGAGTATGCCTTGGATTAGTTTTAATTAGTTCCTGTTCGTTGACTCCCGTAGCGAGCGAACCGAGCGGAGGGCCAGGTATGAAATGTTCAAATATTTGAAGACGAAACGTAACTGGGGTATTATATCTAACATTTATATTACAGTCGATAGCACTTAGCATTCCGTAATCCCTCTTCTGCGCGCAACTGTCCTATTACCAATCGGGGCAATTAATATCTAGCAAAAGGTAAAAGTGACCGCGGCGCGCAAATGACCCATGCCCAACACTAGTTATCAGAAGCAACTTCGGCTCAACTAATGTAGTTAGGAGTAAATGTACTCCTTTCGTCTTAAAATAGTCTTGTTGAATTTTAATTTAATATTAAAATTGTTAGTCAAAGGCAAGATGGTGTTATTTTCACGATAGAAGATACCGAAAAACAATAATTGAATACACTCAATTAAGAAAAAACACAACAGTAGCAGCATATTTAAGACATAATATAAAGATAAAATAATCTAACCGTGATATTAATTAACCAATTTTGGCTAATTTGCTGCGCACTCCGTATAATGTATGATGTTTTAGAAGTTAGAAATGGATCTGGTAAACCAATTCAGAACATGAACATGTTTATATAGTTTTTTGTCAAGGTAACACAGGCCAACAAGAACAACAAGTGCTCTTTAAACAAATAATCTATATTTCATAATATCGGAGATACGACAAAAAGACCAAAATTCGTTTTTGCAATTTATCTAGTGTTCATTGTTGTGTGGTCAAACAATATTTAAAAAAATATTTGCACGTTTTCGGAAGCAGTTAAGAATTCCAAATTTGTAATGAGTTAAATACAGGGTGTATGCAACAATTCCTATTTCATTTAGATCTCACAATCAAAACAAACTTTTGCCGATGATATTTGGTAAAACCTCTTAAAAACTGCAGGCGTCTATCTCTATTAATATAAAAATATTGCTGTTCGAAATTTATCTAAAAATGAGTACCTAGTATCCGTTTTGTCTGGCCAGCGCAGTTTATGTCGCAACTTAATGGAAAATAGTTATTTGGTACATCTTTGTACTACGCATTATTCTTTCCTTTCATAACAAACTGTGTTTTACGTTTCATAATTTTATTTTCAAATATGTTAGACAAATTCAATTTTTATTACAGACCATCTTAAAATCTTTTCTAGTGTGTCGAGTTTTTAGTTTTATCCGTTGTGTGGCTTATGACCGATATGTCATTGTATCCTTCTTTGTTTAGTGGTCGTCTCTCTGTCATACTCATTGGTTAGCTAACTATACTCCTTTACTCAAACAATGCCAAAACTAACCCAAGACATACCCAAAATCAAGAAACACTTAACCTCAGTGGCGGCTGGTATATATGTGCTGAGGAGCTGCAGCACACAGCAAAATTACAGGAAAATAAAAATAATATTTTAGTACATAAATACTTGCCATTTTCTTTAAACTGTAAACATAAAGCATACACATTAACGTAATATTTAAAAATTAATTTATTAAACAAGCAAAACCACTAATTAAACCAATCTCCTTCAGGGATCGATCCAAGAAATATTGGTTACTCAATACGATTTCCCAAAAGCCTGTTTCTTCTTTGGGATACAGTTGCACCTGCACAGAAATCTTGGTCTATAGGACGCCCCCCGTACATTAACTATATGGTCCTCCAATTTCGGCATAAGAAGTAAGTACCATATAATTTTTTATATTGTTAAACACCCCGAATGTTCACCCGTTACACTATACAATAACTAGTATATTTTATTAATATGGAAATTAAATGATTAAAAGTGTGGGTATATATAAATGTTTACCTTGAAATGCTTAAGCATATTTGATGTATTCCCAGAGGTTATGATCATCTTTAGGCACTTTTTACAAGACACAGCAAATTGGTTTTCCGTTTCGAAGTAATACCAGCAATTACTTACTGATATAATAATAACTAAAAAAAAATATAAAAATATAAAAATAAAATATTTCTTATTTGTATCGTAAAATATGTAACAAATCAAATAAATTTATTAAAATATCAAACATAAATCATTAGTGTGACAACTGACAACTTACCTCTATTTTTTCCAATATAGAAAAATATTAATACGAATTTACCGACCGTACGTAAAACACACAAACGATAATTAAAGGTTAGGTTACTAGTTTACTAGTGTAAGACCTGTTGCACCATATATGTAGTATTAAATATATGTGTTTCACACATACACGGTGGCCATCCAAACGGCGCCGGGGACGCATAAGATAATAAGGCCCGTTTCACACATACACAGCGACCGCGCAAACGGCGCCGTTTGAACGGTGCTGTTCCATTATGTTGCGGCCACCGTGTTTGTGTGAAATAGTGATTTCACATGCACCGGAGCCGTGTGTGCGGCAACATAATGGAACAGCATCGTTCAAACTGCGCTGTTTGGACGGTTGGACGTGTGTGTGTGAAACAGGCCTAAAAGCATCCACGATCCACGATTTGAAGGAATCACCGATATCATATTGTTTGATAATATCAATGGCAACGCCGGTACATCGTAACAAGCTCTTTATCTTGTAAATGTGAAGTTTGCAGGATGAAGTTCATAGAGAGATATTGAATGCTGTTGGTTTGCGGAATGCGAATTATTGTCGATGTTGAAATCTGGTAGAACGTAGAAAGCAAATACAAAACAAATTTCGATACCGATACTGCTTAAAAAGAATCGATACCTACTGAGAATCACCGATCTCCAGATCGGTGCTGAGAACTGGAGAAAAAGTATCGAGTAGAAAATCTACTGGATACTATTTAAAAGTATCGATACTGTCAAAGTATCGATGCTTTTCTTGCATTCCTATCTATTCTTTAATCTTAAATATTTATGGACAAAAAAAGGGGGGTTATTTTGTGTATTTACGTATATACGGCAGTGACAGAGACAAGATAGGGGTATATTTTGTGTTCATAACTGATTTGAATCATTTCGTAAAAGCCGGTTTATTTTAATTACGGTTAAATTATATCAACTCTCAAGAATAATCTGAATATAGTATTTTTATTTTCAAAAATGTCACAAGCAAAGTCCGAGATTCCAGCTAAAGTGGACACAAAAAAAGAAACTGATGATGTTAAAAGTGAATTGGTATGTAATGTGCTTTATTTTATATGTAAAGTACTCTAATAAATGCTCTTTTCAGTCTGAGGAAGATAAACAACTGCAGGATGAACTAAACCTTTGTGTGGAGAGACTTGTAGTAAGTTAACCTTAAAAAAAAACTGCTCAGTCAGCAACTACTTAATACTAACCAATTTTTATAGGAAAATGATGAGAACCTTTATCTTTCTGCCCTTAATGTTCTTGGGACAAAAATTAGAGCTTCAACTACATCTATGACTTCTGTTCCAAAACCATTAAAATTTATGAAACTTCATTATGAAACCATGAAACAAGTGTATGAAAAAATTAAGAATCCTCAAATCAAGAAGGTAGGTGCTGACATAGTTTCAGTGTTGGCTATGACAATGGGTGATGGCCGAGATTGTTTGAAGTATAGACTGTTTTCTGATTTGGATACAATTGGAGAATGGGGGCATGAATATGTCAGGTAACGAAAATACGTTTTAAACATTTATTAGCATGTTCCGACTAATAATTATCAGTAATAATAATAAATAAATAAATCCTTTATTAATAGCCGTGGCTAATCAAAAATAACAATACATCTTGTTACATCTTGTTAATTCCTTATAATAAACTATAGTTATAACTATATAAGTTCTAAGCCGAGATCTGAATTTGTACATATTATTTAAACATTTTATTTCATTAGGCAAATTATTAAACTCCACTAACCCTTTATGAAAGATGCTGTTTTGTAGTGATATCATATTTATTGGTGATTGATACACGCGTGCAGGATTAGCTCCTGGCTTTTTCGTTGTTTTTGACTGTTTCAAGGCATCAAAAATTGTTGTTTCTTCGTACGGTGTGTTATCGGTGGTGCTTTGTTTCTGTGTGCTTCCTGTCTTATGTGATAATTGTTATTTAATGACTCTAAAATGAGAAAGATACTCTTGCGAACACAGGTTCTACTGTAAACAACACATTGTTTACACCAAACACAATGGACGATAAAAACGTTGATATATGCGATATCATTTTCTCTGGCTGGTGAACTTTAACCGGAGTTTTTTTTTGTCGGTCCGTGAATTGCCGGGCAGTGCATTTTGTTATAGTCCGGGCGAATTAGACTATATACTCCAAATATTTTTGGCACTTACTAAATCTACAATGTCAGACATTTGCGAACCATGTCATTCGATAGTTAAGAAGGGCTCTTATGGAATTTTCAAACTCAAAATGCTTTTATTCGTCCAAACATTGTACAATCTTGCTGACAAAGCAGGGAAAATAACAACTTTAAAGATAATATACATACATATACACTTAGTCTACCAGTCAAAGAGTAAAATACTATAAAATGAATAAACAAAACAAAGATACATATGCGTCAATAAAATGAAAATTACACAACAAAAATCTAAGTAAATATCCATACATATCACAGTCAATGTAAGTAAAATTTAAAAATTTCAGGCACCCAAATATCAAAAATTATCCTCAAAATATTCTTGGACATCATAATAAGCTCTCGCAACAAGCAACCTTTTAACTTCCCTCTTAAATATCTTACCATTATAAATCTCTCTTACCCGAGCAGGCAAATGATTGAACAGCAGACGCCCACTAAAAACGACCGAGCTATGAAACTGGGAAGACCTGGGAATGGGCAATGAAATTTGAAATGATCTCCTTGTATTGTGGTTAGTTGCATTTTTGCCTAAGGTGTTTTGATATTTTTTGTGTACCAGTGATACTGTTTCCAGGATGAATAACGAAGGTAATGTCAAAATGCTGTCTGCAATAAAAAGAGGTTTACATGAATCTCTTGATTTGGATTTATTCATATACCTTAGTGCTCTTTTTTGCAAGATAAATACTGTATGCATTAGCTGTTTAGCACAAGAACCCCAAAAACAAATGCCATATCGTAAATGAGATTCTATGAATGCAAAATATGCTTGCTTGGCAATAGTTTTTCCTAAGTTAATGAAAATTGTCTTTAAAGGGAAACAATTCGAAGACAACCTTTGGTTAAGGTGCCTTACATGCCTTTCAAACTTAAGTTTATTGTCAATATATAATCCTAAAAATTTGTTAAGAGTTGAATTGTTTAATAAATTATTGTCTAAATACACTGGACCTACACTTCGTTTAAAAGACATGATATTTGTTTTGGTAATATTAAAACATAATTTGTTTGCATCACACCACATTTTTACCAAAGACAAATCATAATTAATAATACCTGTCAAGTCTTCCCCACTTGCACCACTCCACAGAATAGTAGCGTCGTCCGTAAACAAAGTAAATTTTCCCGAAATAGGCAGGCTTACAATATCGTTAATATACAGCAAAAATTGAACAGGCCCCAAGACTGAACCTTGGGGAACCCCACACCTTAACGTTTGTTGGTCAGGCACTAACTTGTTGTAAGAAACTGATTGTGTTCTATTATTCAGGTACGATTCAAACCATTTAAGACTGGAACCCCTGAAACCGTAGGCATTTAGCTTGTGCAACAGTATTCTATGATTTACGCATTCAAATGCTTTCATCAGGTCACAAAACACTGCTGCTGAAGCCTCTCGATCATTCATCACCAGATAAAGTCTTTCAAGAAAATTAAAAATAGCATCATTTGTCGAACTATTCTTCAAAAACCCAAATTGCACTGAACTAAGTATACTATTTCGCTTTGCAAAACTAATAATTCGAATTTTAACGAGCTTCTCTATGATTTTAGATAAAGTTGGTAACAGTGCAACTGGTCTATAATTTGAAGGGCAATCCTCATCCCCGCCCTTATAGAGAGGAATAATATTTGCAATCTTCAATGTGTCGGGAAAAGTACCCGTCGCAAAAGAAAAATTCACAGTTTCCGCAAGAATCAGTAAAGCATCAACTGGAAAATTACAAAAAATTTTACAAGACACACCATCCCACTGGTGTTTTGTTATTATTTAATTGATGAATAGTTTTTTTAAACTCATCGACATCGGTGGGCACAAAAAAGAAAGTTTCTGGTACATAAGTATCCTTAATAAAGTTATCAAAATCTATATTATTTTGTATTTGGCCGGATATGCTATCTGCGATAGTGCAGTAAAAGTCATTAAGATTATTAGCTGTCAATTTGGTATCAGCGAAATTAGTTACATTTTTCTTACCCCGAAGTTCATTGACAATCCTCCATGCCTCCCTCTATTTATTAGAAGAATAAGAGATTCTATTTCTGTAATACATCTGTTTAGCTGCCTTCACTACCCTATGAAATGTGGATCTATATGCCGAAAAACATGCGTTATAAATGTTATACTTCCTAATGTAATGGAGTGATCTTAAATTCTTGGCTAAGGTCCTAATTCCATTGATTATCCAGGGTTTTTTTACTTTTTGCTTTTAGTTTAAGTGGAAAGCAGACATTAAAATTATTTATCAGACAAACTTGAAATTGTGCCAGTGGATCATCGAAATTCAACACACTCTCCCACCTCTTCAAAGCAGCCATGTGCGAGAACCTATCATAATTCTATGCCAGAAGTGCGCGCACTGGTGTCATGCCAAATGTATTGAGATGCCAATTGCCGTTTTGAATTACTATAACAAGGAACTTAAATCCACACAGGGGTGCAGATGGTTTTGCCAAGGGTGTATCGCGGGTATCGTTGATTCCCCTGTAGGCTCGCCTCCGCCAAATAACGATGATCCTACATTGAAGGATGTTATGATGAAGCTCTTGTCCATGGAACAGAGGATCACCGATTTTTAGGCGAGGTATGAAAATCAAAGGAAGATAAATGAAGACCTCCAGTCTGAAGTGTTGGCGTTGAAAATACAAATCAATGATTTCATTACCAAGAATGATTCCAATCAATCGCCTGAAAGGCTTGATTATATCTTCGAACTGAGTGACCGTCAATCTCGCCAGTCTAACCTGATGGTTTTCGGATTATCGGAAACTAAATTCACCATTGCAGGGGAAGAACAGCGATCCTCCGACAAGCGTATTATTAGGAGAAATAATACACTCTGCGGTTCCAGACTTGGATATTTCAACTTTGAAAATTTTTCGAGTGGGGAAAGCCATACCTAACAGTGCCCGCCCCATTAACGTTATTATATCTTCTCCATCTGATGTGTCGAAGATAATTCGGCACTCGAGGGCAATTAGACAAAGTCAGGATTTCTCTAATCTATCGTTCAGCAATGACAGAACCCCCACCCAAGTAAAGGAGTATAAAGGGGGTGATGTTCCCAAAATCGTATCACTTAATTTAAACGCATAAACCTGTCTGACATGAACATAAAATCATCATCTACCTCCAGCAACAACACAATATGTTACTATCAAAACGCAAGAGGAGTCAACACAAAAACCCATGGATTCTTCACATCAGCAAGTTCACATGAGTACCAGATTGTAGCAATAACTGAATCATGGCTCCACGAAGATGTTCTAAATGCGGAATTATTTGACGACTACTACATGGTTTTCCGAAGCGACCGCAAATTTCGGGAAATTAACGTCTCCCGAGGAGGAGGTGTGCTGTTGGCTGTTTCCAGGGAGTTTGAGGCGAGTCAACTTGACGTATCAGGCATCCAAGATCAAAACCCTATGGTTGATATAGTTGGCAGTAAGATTGTTGCTAAATTTAAATCACTATATGTGCTAGTTATATATATTCACAAATCAATGATCTGAGAGCTGCTGTGCTCAGTTGCAGCAACATTGATATTCCGCATATAACAACTGCTGACATACTGAAAGCCAGTAAAAAACTGAAAAATAAATTAACCTCAGGCGTTGACAACATTCCTAGCTTCCTTATAAAAGACTGTGCCTGTGTCCTGGTTACCCCATTAACCCACATCTTTAATCTTGTAATTAATAAAGGTCAGTTTCCAGATATTTGGAAGACAGCAAAAATAATTCCGGTATTAAAAAAGGGCGACTGTACTTGGGTAAGAAACTATAGACCTATTTCAATTCTTTGTAATTTTTCAAAAATTCTGGAGGTAGTCATCCACAACAGCATATACCCTAAAATTAGAGGTCTCCTTTCACATGATCAGCATGGCTTTCTTGATTCTCGCTCTTGCATGACAAATTTGGCTACACTATCACACATTGCCTGCAAAACACTAGACGCTCAGGGTCAGCTTGACGTTATATATACGGATTTTCAGAAGGCATTTGACCAAATTGATCACTATATTTTGCTTTTTAAACTTAAGAACCTTGGTGTATCACAGAGACTGTTAGCATTGTTTGAATCTTATTTGATTGGATGCTCCCAGTATGTTGAATATGAGCACTTCAGATCGCCGTCATTTGTCGTTAGTTCTGGTGTACCACAGGGCTCTAACTTAGGTGTTTATTAATGATTTAATTAATGTTATTAAGTGCGATAAGCTTGTGTATGCTGACGATCTGAAGTATTTCAGTAGAATAGACAAACCTTCGGACTGTGCATATTTGCAGGAAAACTTAGTCCTAGTCCACAATTGGTGCATGGTTAACAGGTTAACCAGGCATTTGACCAAATTGATCACTATATTAATATCTCTAAGTGCAACGTTATCACGTTTTCTCGTAAAAATAATCCTATTATATATGTTTATACATTGGATGGTGCTGCGCTGAGCAGACCTGAAAAGATTAAAGACCTGGGCATCTTGTTTGATCTGAGGCTTACTTTCATACCCCATATTAACCAACTGGTCTCGTCATCCTCTAAAACTCTTGGTTTTGTGATATGAAACAGTAAATATTTCAGAGACATATCTACTATAAAACTGCTATATCACACTTTTGTCCGATCTAAATTAGACTATGGTGCAATCATACAAATATCAATGCAAAGACCATTTTTGAAGTATTTGGCTTTTAGATGTGATGGAGTCTATCCTATTAGGGGTTATGAGAATAGATTACTCTTACAAAGGTTTGGTGAAATATCGTTACTCGCTAGAAGACAGATTCAGTCTATTAAATTTTTGCATAACTTGGTTCATAATCACGTTGATTGTCCGTTTCTGTTGGAATGCCTCCAGTTTCGAGTTCCTAGGTCTGGTTCAAGGAATACCCCAGCTTTCTACCTCAGCGCAGCCAGATCTAATATTATGAGGCAGAGTCCTATTTACTTTATGTGTAATGCATTTAACGCTATCTCACGTGAAAATGACCTGAATGCTGATTCAGTCAATCAGATCATAAACTCTATCTTGACGCTTAATAATGTATGAGAGTCCACTCCTTATGCTTAGGCTCATGCTGCTCTGCAGTTTATATTAAATTAGGTTAGTTATTGCTTTGTAATTTACTTTTACTCTTTACTTTCTAGTGTATTTCCTGTAAGTGGGTTTTACCTGTTGGAAATAAAAGCTTATTTATTTATTTATTTATATTCCCCCAATCTCGCGGCATATGAATACCAGTCTTTTTTTGATTCCCTCGAGACATTTCCTCTTTTTTTGGATAGTAATCTAGTAATTATGGGGGATTTCAACCTACAAAATTTCAATGTGGAAAACAGTTTTAATGATGCTAAGGTTCAGATCGTCCTAGACTTTGCTAACTTCTATAATCTACTCCAATATAATTATGTCCTTAACCCCAATGGTCGAACTCTCGACTTACTCTTTGCGAATGTTCCATGTCAGGCTGCGCGAAATCCGATGCCTTTTGTTCCCGAGGACGGCCATCATCCTGCGCTCGGCATAGACTTAAACATATCAATAAATAAATTGACACCTATTAAAGCCAAAAACACACAAACATGTTACAACTATCGCAAAGCTAACTTTCATAAATTATATAATCTATTGTCGGGTGCTGACTAGTCTCCTCTGGAAGATTATGCTTCGCCTGAGGGCACCTGCAACTATTTTTACCAAACATTGTAGTCGATTCTTGATAAATGTGTTCCCCAAACTATTAACCATAGTAGAGAGTATCCAGTTTGGTATAACTTCGCTACCATAAAAACCATTAAATCTAAGGCACGAATTCGCAAAAAACTTAAAAAAAAATCCAATTCTACCGAACTACTAAATCAGTTTCGTACTCTTAGAGCTAAAATATAACGAGATATTGATGCTGATTATGGCGATTACACTGCCCGTTGCGAGGCGAGATTGGCTCAGACCCTTCCCAGTTTTGGTCTTCTTCTCGGTCCAGACGGAGCCAACAAAGCATTCCAAACCTCGTCTACCTGAACGGTGTTGAATGCAGTGGGTCTCGGGGGGTTGTAGACGCATTTGCTGCATTTTTTCCAAGATTGATGTCCCTTTTCAACCGCCCATCTATTCTAACAACGTACATCTATCTATAAAATCGCTCTCGGACTGATATTTTGAAGGCATTTTGCAAACTCAAGCCAAAAATGACTCAGGGTCCCTACAACGTGCCAGGGTTTTTGGCGCGTGACTTCAGATTTATCCTGGTTCAGCCTATCTCTTATATCCTCAATTTATGCCTAAAAAATGATCGATTTCCGGACTGCTGGAAAACCGCGAAAATCTGTCCAATATTTAAAAAGGCCAGGGTGGATTTGGTCGACAACTACAGACCCATATGTCTACTTAGTGTGTTCGCAAAGGTCTTTGAAATGGCGATATATGAAAGAATCTTTTCAGAGGTAAGGTGCGTACTTACACCACTACAGCACGGATTTTTTTCTGCAAGAAGTACTGTTACTAACCTAGCTTGTTTTATACAATATACCAGTAAGGCTTTAAATTCCCAACTGCAAGTTGACACAGTATACACCGACTATTCAATGGCCTTTGATCGACTTGATCACTCGATACTCTTGAGGAAGCTGGCTGCTTTTGGATTCGATCAAAAACTATGCAATTTTATCTCCTCATATCTTTCAAACCGCCAGCTTTATGTTGAGCATAGAGGACATAGATCCTTACCTTTCGAGGCTACCAGTGGAGCTCCGCAGAGTAGCAACCTAGCCCCCCTGCTATTTTCGTTGTTTATTAATGACATAACTGAGATATTTAACAGCAACGTCCTTCTCTTCGCTGATCACCTTAAACTTTTCTCAACCATCCACTCTCTGGAGGACTGTTTGAGGCTCCAGAAAGACCTTGGCAGCCTGAATCAATGGTGCACGGATACCTATTCACTAATTTGTATTTTTCACTTATATATGTACATTATTGTCTTATAAATGGATTTCCTGTTAGACAGAAATGCTTAAATAAATAAATAAATAAAAGAGGAGGTTTCATTTGGTATATAGAAATCAGTTCTAGCTCTGGTATTGTAGGTATGTATATCCTGTACAAATTGTAATCTTTCTGCGATGTGATCTGGGTACAGCCCATTTTTATTTTACATATCACAATCATTGTATTTAAGAATATATTCTGCCTTACACTTAATAAATTGGTTTCATTTAACATATCTTTTATACTTTTATATCTATTACACCTTAATATACATTGTAATGCACAGTTCTGGTTTTTTGAAATATATCAATATTTTCCTTATTAAACATAAACATTATTGTTGCACAATACTTGAGATGTGGCAAAATTATTGTTTTATAAATTAGGAGCTTAGTCCAACTACTTAATTCATTTCCTATCCTACATAAGAGATTAGTTTTTTTAGAGATCTTTTTTGTTATATAATTAGCATGGTTAGAAAATGTTAGATTTTCATCTAGCATTACCGCTAAGTCCTTAAATTCTTTAACCTGTTCAATTTTTTCATTATCTATAACTACATCAGTCTGGTTAAAATTATTACTTAAATTATATTTTGATTTTAGAATCATTAATTTTGTCTTCTTTATATTTACACAAACTATTATTGTACAGCCATTTATACAACCTATTCAAGTCTTTATTTAGTGTCATAACAACATCATCAGTGTCATAGCAACATCATCACCAGTGGTGAAGCACGAGTTTTTACTTGGGTAAACAATGAATCAAAGTCGTTGTTAATGTCAAAAAATGTTTATCAACTTGACTTCTCCACTTTATAAACCTTATAAAATAAAACAATGATATATAATAATTTGTCTAGTCAGCCCTTGATAGATTAATTTACTGTAGACTGTATAGTAGGGCATTTTCTAGATATGTAGAGTAAGTAGCCTTTGAAGGGTTTCAAAGGGAGTAGTTGAGTCAAACAGCTTTAGGAAGGTACTGATTTTCTTAACAATTTGATTTGCATGTATCCAAAAAGGTCCCTAATCTAAATACTATAAAACATATGTACATGAATATAAAAATGATGATATTATGTAATTATTTAATTGTTAATCCGGTGATCTGCTTGTTGTGAAATTTGCTACCGGTGCATTTTTCTGGGTCGACGCACAGCTAGGATGCGGTCTCAGCAGAGTTAATACGTCATGCTTGTTTGAAGTTATTAAGTTTATTGTCGTTTGAGAATAATTATACAGGGCGGCAAGAAATGGCTAATGGAGATTAGACATTCTGGCGGCCGGGACTGTGATTTTTTCAATTCAAATTCAAAACATGCTTTATTGTTTAAAATACATAGTATTTGTTAACAAAGCTTACTTATCTATAACTGCCTTACTAAAATTACTGCTAAGTTCAATTATTAGGTACTATTCTTAAGGACACAAATACCAAAAAAATTTACAGAACAAAGTTTTTAAAACAGTACAAATAAATCGTCAAATATACAATAAAAATGATAATAAACAAGCAAAAATGTATATTAACCAAAGACAGCCGGTAAAACAATCACAAAAATGTCAACAAAATGTCAGATAAGTCAATATAAAAGTATCACATCGAATATCAGAGTAAAATATATAAATCAGAGTAAAATGCATAAATCCAAAATATACCATGATTAGAGGAAAATAACTCTCTAACAGAAGGTCAAGACCTCAGTCAGGACAGTCAAGACAACGATGACACGTAAGTAAACTAAACATCAATTAGGCGCAACGAAAAAACAGACTGAAAAAACCAGTGCTTTGTCGAATAGACCAACATTGAACCAAGCAATAAGTTAAAATGAATACAATAAACAATGTCAAATCATAAAAATAAATAAACTGGCATACAATCCAATAGTCACCAATATCGCCATTCAAGCACGTGCACTCACTCGCGTGCATAAACACACGCAACAACAAATAAAATATATAATTTACATGACGCATACACACACGCGCACACACGCAACAACATAAAAATATAATTTACATGACTAACAAAAAGCAAAGGAATATACAATACCCGACACAGTAAAACAATAAAATTATGTAAAACGAGCCTATAAACCAAGCAATAAGTTACAATTAATACAATAAATAATGTCAAATCTTAAAAATAAGTAAACTAACAATCCAACAGTCACCAAAATCGACATTCAAGCACATGCACACACTCGCGCGCACACACTCGCGCGCATACACATACGCACACACTCGCGCGCATGATATATGCACACACACGCAACAACAAATAAAATGTATAATTTATATGACTAATTATTGGTAAATTGGTAATACAAGCAAAAAGCAAAGAAAATAGCCAACACCAGACACAGTAAAACACTTATGTATATAACGAGCCTACAAACGATCTTCATAGTACTCAGACAATGTATAGTACCCCTTAGACAATAATAGCAATCGGACCCATGATCTCAGCCTTCCAACTGAACCCAGTTGCCTTATGCTGAGTGGAAGATGATTAAACACTGCTTTAGCATTATATATAATAGAATTCATTTCATTATTATACTTCTCGTATGCCAAGCAAACACTCTCCAATATAAATATGGAGGTCAAGGTCAGAATTCTGTGCTCTATGAATAGTGCCCTGCATGGTTCCCTTGGTTTGGCTTTACACATATACCTTAAGGCTCTTTTTAGCATAACAAATATATTGAGCAGATATTGGCTTGTATTTCCCCAAAAACAAATCCCATACCTCAGGTGAGAATCAATAAGTGCAAAATAGCACTTCCTAGCACATGATGAATCAAGTTCCCTGGAAATAACGCTTATAGCATAACAACCCCTTGCCAGTGTACTACACAGACCTGTAATATGTGCTTGAAACATAATTTTTTTTAATCAATACTCAATCCCAAAAACTTTACATTATCCTGCATCTTTAACAAATTGCTGCTCAACTGGATATCTCCAGCTACACACCCAGAAGGAACAACATTTGTTTTTTCAAAATTAAAAGTCAGCAAGTTTGCGTCACACCACTTTTTGATAATACAGACATCGCTAGCAACCATTTCAGTCAATTCCGCATCAGTACCATCATCCCAGAGGATGATAGTATCATCCGCGAAAGGTGTGAACTTGCCTCTCACAGGTACCCCAGAAATATCATTAATATACACAAGCAATAAGATGGGCCCCAACACTGAACCCTGAGGTATACATGTGTGAACCTCTGATTCTTGAGACATGTCTCCTCCAAGCGATACCCGTTGTGTCCTTCCCGAAAGATAAGACTTAAACCACTCCAGAGAAACCCCCCTAAATCCATAGTTCTCAAGCTTTTGCAACAGTATTCCATGATCAACGCAGTCAAATGCCTTTGTCAAATCACAGAACACTGCCGCAGCCACTCTGCCCCTTTAAGAACGGAATATAATTCTTCCAGAAATGAAAAGATGGCATCATTGGTGCTCTTACCCCCCTGAAACCCGAATTGATTTGCACATAAGATTTTATTTTTGTTTAGGAATGATAACACTCTTACTTTGACCAACTTTGCAATAATTTTGGCCAGTGTTGATATAAGGGAAATGGGTCGGAAGTTAGAAGGCATCCTACTATCACCCCCCTTATATATAGGAATGACTATGGCTCTTTTTAAGGACTCAGGATGGTTCACCAAGGGCGTGTAGGTTCGAGAATGCTGCTTATGTGTAAAATAGGGGTTGTCATTGATCTTGGTTGCGGTTGGCTGGATTGTTGTAGATGTAGAAGGTGTCTAATTCTATACCCCGATCAACCTCTTCTCTATTTCGAGTAATTGGCTTGTGGTGATATTTTTGTCTTTTGTAATACCATAGTCCACTGATAATTGCAGAAATCGTAGTGCTGCTAATTACTGTATTATTGAGTGAACTCCATCTGGTCTCTGTCAGTTCATGGTCGATTTCTACTTCTTCCTTCGTGAGGGTGTCCAGGCTTCCGGAGGCAGTGATTACTGGTTCCTTATCTCAGCTTAAATGGATTTTACCAGAGCGAGAAAATGTAGTTATTTTGAACCTGACAGGTTTAAACATAGTTTTACGTACTGATATAGTCTCGCTTCTTTTTGGAGTTAATATGTTTTTGCTCGTTTATACAAAACAGTTTTGGGAAATCTCAATAATTCCTGTATAGTTTAATGTGATTTCATCTCTTATTCCATTGCAGATAACTGCAACCCTTGCTTTTGATGGTGAGATAAATAACCAAGCATTGGGTAATATAAGTTGCTTGCAAATCATAGATTGCAGTTGGTTTTCTTGAGTGTCGCATGTTGTGTTTTCTGTTCGTTGATATATTTCATCAATCACACAATGCGAACTATTCTCGATGCTTCGTGTTGTTACGGTTCGCTGATTTCAAAATAGAGCTGTCTGTTGTAGTTTACAGCAAGTTTGTTGTTAGGCACATCCAAATTCCAGTATGCCTTTGGCGTGATTTTTAGCAGAATGGGTGTTGCTTTTATGATTAGGAAGTCGTCAACTTCTGTTATAAGGAAGTATCCAAACACATGTTTTGGTGTGATGGATTCTCGTCGTTATGAGTGGAAATGTCACAGTTTGTAAGTTTGACGGTAACTTTCTGGATACTTCGGCAATTGCTTGCTCAATCTCGACTGGTGATATCAGCTCCAACAGGTGGTTTCGGTGATAATGCACATCTAGCAATCGCTGATGATATTCTATTATGTTATCAATATAATTGGATACCATTTGATAACTGCTTAGAAGGTGGATATTTAGGAGGTTTTTATCTACTGCTTGATACCGCTGGCTCATTTCTCTTATTGCATCGGTTGTCTCGCTTATCTTTTCCTGGAATAGTCTGAGTTGGTTGTTGATTCTTGTTTCTGTGTTGTTGAACTTAGTTAGCGTGTGGAGCATTAGCTTTGTTTGATGGCTGGATGCCTTAACTAGCTCTTTTTGATTCTGTTCCAACTTGTCTATATCCAGGTAGACTTCATCGTTTACTCCGAAGAGGGAGGTGAGCAACTTCCCAACTATAACTCGCTTCTGCCTCTTGGAGCTTATGTCTTTCATTCCTTTGTCCATCCATTCTATTTCACTTTGCTTTTCTCGTAGCTGGTGAATTAGCGAAAAACATTGTGTGTTTGCAGCTAATTCCTTGGCACTCTCACAAAGGGAATTTAACTGGCGTATCGAATCGTTTATATTTTTCGTATCGTTGCCTAGTTGATATTTATTAAACTTCACTTCTAGTCTAAACATCCCTCTGTCTATTTTGGCATGACCAACCTCTTCTATATACAACCCTGGAGGTAGGTACTGTACCGTATATTTTTGTGCCGTGGGCTTTTGTAGTGTCAAAAGGAAAATGATTGCTATGTATTTATTTATTTATTTATTTAGTACATACTCTACAGATCTACATCCATTTACAGAGTAGGTGAAACTTAACTAACACACAAAACTATTCTAAAGAGAAAGAAAATAATACAATGCTTAGGTATTGCATACACCTGGTAATTTTAGATTTAACAGATACTTTTTAATAGCTAACTCCAAATCTGAGAAAGTATTAACTTAAGATTGCCTATTGACTCCACATTCCATAAATCACAATGAGATCGAATTTGATTATATAATTTGCACATAACAATAAGTGGTGAATTTTTGTAATAATTGGTATGAGTACTGTCCATATAAAAAGTCATCGGATTACGAGTTATATACCTTGGTGCATACAAATTTATTTGGCACAGCAAATCCGGAGCATTTATGAAAATTTTTAATAATATATATAAAAACAATATTGCAAGAATATTTCTCCTATTTTCTAAGCCTTGAAGGTTGTGCAAATTCATTATCTCTAACTTAGGTATGTGCATTTCATATATACCTGTTTGCTTATAATATAAATATCTTAAAAATTTGTTTTGAATCTTCTCTATAGAATACTTATGAGTTTCCTAACAAGGGCTCCATATTACAGAGCAATATTCTAGAATGCTCCCAACATAAGATACATACAAGGTTCTAGCACAAGTTACATTCAGTGCCTTACAATTTCGAATAATAAAGCCATAGGTTCTATATGCTGTATTAGTTATGTTATTAATATGTGCTCTGAAAGATAGCTGTGAGTCAAAAGTCACACCAAGATCCCGCATTTCATCAACCCTGCCCCTCCTAATTTATAATTATATTCAACCTGTGTTTTCTTTCTATTGAAGCTAAGCACAAAACATTTATCGGCATTAAAATCTAATCTGTTTTTTTTATAGACCAGGCATATATCTTTTGCAAGTTTTGTTGAATGTTTTCACAGTCAGAGTTACTATTGCCTTTAACATAAAGTTTGAGATCATCAGCAAATAATAATGTGTTGGAACCCTTTACCTCATTAACCAAATCATTGATGAACAAAAGAAAAAGCATTGGTCCAAGGTTGGATTCCTGCGGAATACCCGATGTTGCAAAGTAATAGTTTGACTTATGGCTCTTACAACAACCCGCTGTGGTCTCATCTCCAAGTATGATGTAAAGAATTTGGTTAAATTTTCATGAAAATCAAATTGATTATACAGTTTTTCAAGAAGTATGCTATGAGAGACTCTGTCAAAAGCCTTAGCAAAATCTGTATATATTACATCAACTTGGCACCCCCTGTCAAGAGCTTCTGCAATATATTGTGTAATCTCTCAGAGATTTGTAGATGTAGATTTTTTATTTTGAAAACCATGCTGTCTTGTTGATATCTTTTGCTACACAGAGGAATATATAAATTTATACAATATAGACTTGAAAATTTTTGCCGGGCAGGAGAGAAGTGATATGGGCCTATAATTTGTAATATCTGTCTTGTCACCTTTCTTAAACACTCGACAGATTTTAGCTTCTTTCCATGCTTGTGGGAATGTGTTGGTTTTTAGAGATAGATTAAACAAAACTCTTAAAGGTTCAGCTAAAAAACCTATCGTGCCCTTGGAAATAAATGATGGAATTTTATCCGGGCCAACCGCCCTATTAACTCTAAGGCTCTTGACAGCATCACACACATCCTCATAACTGATTTTGCACAAATTCAAAACATCAAAACCCTGATGCAGACCATCAAAGTATTCGGAATTAGGCCCAACAAAGACAGAGTTAAAATGGGCCGCAAAAGCATTAGATATCGATTCGCCATCAAGATATTGAACATCATTTAAATGCATTATGTTAGGTATACCAATAACACTGCTCTTACTGTTTACATAATTCCAGAAAGACCTCGAGTCATGAGTGATATCTTGCTGAATTTTATTCAAATAACCTTGGTTACAGTTCTCCATAGGTTGGTACCTCTGTTTTTTTGTATGTTCTCTGGTCGGTTCTGGCTGCGTGGGTATGTGTATTAACTTGTGTATAGGACGTTTAGTCACATTTCCTCCTGGCCTCTGGATAGATACTACCCGTACTACTTTGTCTTCAGATGGATGCGTGTCAATTATTCTTGCCAGAGGCTATTTGCTTGGGTTGATGTCTTGATCTTTCACTAGTACTACTTCATCGACCCCAGTTGTTTTGTGTAACGTCGTCCATTTGTACCTCTGATGTAGTTGGTTGAAGTAGTCTGATGACCATCTTTTCCATAGATCTACTTTGATTTTCTGCACCAATTTCCATCTTTCATTTAAATTGGAATTAATTGTTGTGTTTATAGGATCTGGAAACTCTACCATGGGTCTGCCAATCAGAAAATGTCCTGGTGTCAGCACTGGATCACTTGGATCGTTACTTAGAGTACATAGTGGCCGAGAATTTAGACAAGCTTCTATTTGGTGCATAAGCGTTGTCATTTCTTCATATGTTAGGCAGGTCTCGCCGATCACCCTCTTCATATGATACTTCATAGATTTGACTCCAGCTTCCCATAGGCCTCCAAAGTGAGGCGATGCGGGGGGTATGAAATGCCACTGTGTTCCTATGTTTACTAACTTGTCTTCCATGGTGGAGGTCTTGATCATATCTTGTACTTCCTTGTGAAGAATCTTACTGACCCCCACGAAATTTGTGCCATTGTCACTGTATATATGTGCACATTGTCCTCGTCTTGCAATGAATCGTCGAAAGGCTGCCAAAAATGTATCTGCTGACATGTCGCTGACCACTTCTATGTGAATTGCTTTGGTGGCAAGACAGACAAATATTGCTATGTATCCTTTGTATGCCTTATAACCTCTCCTTTTAGTGGTCTTAATTTGAAGTGGACCGGCATAATCCACACCGGAATGTACAAATGGGTGAGAGGGGGTTATTCTGGCAGAGGGAAGGTTTACCATTAATTGTTCTGTAGTTTCTGCTTTGTAGCGGATACATTTGACACATTTTCCTATTGATGATTTGACAGCTCGCTTTGCATTGACGATCCAGAATTGTTTTCGTGTCTGTGCCAATGTTGTTTGGTTCCCTCCGTGGAGAGTTCTGTCGTGTGCGTCAGTTATGACTAGCTTGGTCAAGTGACAGTTGTATGGCAGTATCATGGGGTGTTTTCTTCCGTATGGCAATTGTGAGTTCTCGAGTCATCCTCCAACTCGTAGTGTGCCTTTGTTATCCAGGAACGGGTTTAGACTCAAGATTTTGCTTGTTTTCTTGATACCTTTTTGTTTTTGCAGCACCTTAATTTCTTCGGAGAAGTATCTCCGTTGTATATTTCTCACGATCTGTTCTAGTGTGTCTTGGAGTTCTGGTACTGACAGCTTGTTTGTATTATTTTCTTTATTTTTGTAAATACTGATAAATCGTTTGCAAAGTGACATCGTTCGTATGAGCTTGTTTAATGTTGAGAACCTAGCTACTGTTTCATCTTCTTCTGGAATTTTTATTACTATAGCGTGGCAAGTAATTTTTGTTTCCTCTGGAGGAGTGTTAATGATGATATTTTTGGTGATCACGGTTTTTGGCTCTTTTATCTTAAGCTATTCTGGGCCTTGCCACCACAATGTATGGATTGCTAACTTTGAGGGTTCCACCCCTCTAGATACGGCATTGCTGGGTTTTCTTCACCTTTGATATGGTCCCATTTCTCTTTAGGAATGAGACTGTTTATTTGGACGACTCTATTTGCCACAAATGTTTTCCATTTTGTAGGGTCACCTCCATGACAGCGCAATCATGGAATCTGTCCAAGCATAAACAGCCGTCTGGCTGCACGGCAATGCTTCTAGTGTTTGTTTCATTATTTTGGCTAATAATAATGCTGAACATAGTTCTAGTTTCGGTAATGTTGCTTTCATTTTTATTGGTGCTACTTTTGACTTGGCCATTAGCAGCGTTATCTGGAAACCTTGATTGTTATCTCTTGGTACTTTTATATAGATTACTGCTCCATATGCATTCGCAGATGCGTCACAGAATCCATGTAGCTCTACATTACTACTTGAGGTTTGCTTTGTTCAACGTAGTATTGAAATGTTTTCTACATTTTTCAAGTCTTCTTCAAATGCTTTCCATTTTGATTGGATTTTTTTCGGAACTTCGTCGTCCCATTTTAATTTCTGCAGCCAAATATCTTGTATTAAGAGTTTCGACTTTATTACTACTGTAGCAAGCCACCCCAGTGGATCAAATAGCTTTGATACTTCTGACAGGATTGTCGTTTTGGTTACTTTGGTGGTTGTGGAAACACTTGCTTTGAACCTAAACGTGTCATTATGTGATGCCGAGTGTATCCCAAGTGATTTCCGGATGTTAACTTCCGTTATCTCGAGGTCTTCTTGATTTTTTAGGCTAGTTTCAATTGATTCCATTATTTCACTGCTGTTACTTGTCCATTTTCGTAGTGTAAAACCTCCTGATTTGAACATGTTAATTAATTCTGTTTTGAGATTTTCCATGTCTCTAATTGTGTCTGCGCCTGATAAGAGATCATCGACGTAAAAGTCTTGCATTGTGACTGCAGCTGCTTTGGGTATCTAGTCTTTTCATCTTCGCCTAGGTATAGATCCGATGTTGTTCCATACGTGACTGTTTTTAAGGTATATTCTTCTATTATACAAGCTGGATCAGTTCTCCATAAAATTCTTTGATATTGCTGGTCTTCAGGATGAATTTTTATTTGGCGGTACATTTTCTCTATGTCTGCTGCTATTGCTATTTTGTGAAATCTCCATCGCAGTAGAATGTCTGATAGTTCTGGCTGAAGTCTAGGTCCAGTGTACATAGTTTCATTTAGACTTAGTCCATTTGACGTTTTTGAAGATGCGCCAAACACCACCCTTAATTTTGTTGTTGTATTTGACTCCTTTATGACTGGCTGATGGGGAATATAGTATTTTGCTATTTTGTCATGACTTTGAACTTCTTCCATATGTTCCAAGGTCTGATGTCTGATATTTTTGCATGAATAGGGAACTTGCACAAACAAATAAAAACCAAAATAAGTGCTAAAAACCATAAGTGGACATCCTATGAAAAAGATTAGTAAAAAAAATCTATTAAATAAATTCATCGTGGCCAAAATCTTGAAATGAAAATGTCAAGAAATTCGAGGCGCTCGGAAACGCGCGTTCACTGGTCGTGACGTAGAAGAGCATAATCAGTTTGTCGCCGCGCCGAGTGGCGAATAAATGGACAAAAATCATTACTCTTGTTGTACTCAATGGATTTAAACTAAATAATAACGGTTGAGTAGCTAATACACTAAACTATATCTGACACAAACAAAATCTGAGTTTAGGTGGTTATTAAAAATGTACATAATTACATACCACCTTATTTTCCAGTACATCCAATGCTGTTAGTTGACCCTCTTCTCCTTCGACAACGTTTTCGAGGTCATCAAAGATTGTTTCTTCATCAGTCTGAACCATAGTCTATTTTGCTTCTTTGAATTGTCAGTAAATACTGGTATGATGGGCATTTTGGATCACTGGCTTCGTGCTGAACATCATGGTTAAGTTTGTATTTGGCATTTGCTCTCACACAGTTATTGCACTTTTTCTTATTATAGGGCAGTCTTTTGAGGGGTGCTCCTCAGAACAATATTCACACACAATCTTGTTTGGACAACTATTGATCTTGTGGAAGTGCTCCTGACGTTGGAAACATCTCTGGATAGGGATGTCTTCATACACTGTACATCTCTCCCAGCCAATGTACACCTTTTTATTTGTCATCAGTTTACGAAAAAGGTTTGGTGAGCATTCACCAAACAACGTAGATGTCTGTTTGCTTCTTATTTCTTTAACGTATGTTATTTGAAGCATATCATTTTCATCAATAAACTTGTTTTGTTCTCTAATGTGTCAGCCCAAGTTCTCTCTGTCTACCTTTCCTTCAAATCCTGTAATTTTGAAGCGGGGGCTCTTCATTTTTGTTAGTTCAACATCATAGTTTTGTAGTGTATTTCTCATTTTCTGTTTTAATATGTCCACCTCTTCCCTGCGCCCACATTTGATTATTAAATTTCCGTCCTTTGTAGTGCGTGAGGTTTTCACACCGATTTGAAGTTCAAGATTAATTTTTTGTACATCCGATTTAGTTTTTTCCACAGGTTGTTGGGTCTTTGGCTTAATAACAAGGCTTGGTATATTTTTTGTGGAGAAGGATGTCTTAGGGGCGGGAGTCGAAGACCTTGTGATCCGAGTTACTTCGCTGAAAGATCTGAGAGCATGCTGAGTCAGTACTTCTTCCAGTTCTTTATTTTTCTGTTTCAAAATGTCAATAATTTCATCTTTCCCCTTGATTAGATTACTTTTATCTTCAATAGTACCATTGTTTAAAAAAATAGTAGGATATTTCCTGTGTGTAAACATAGAGACTTGACGGCACGAACGCCACTGATGTAAGTGCTTTAGAAAACAATTTTGTACATGTAAATGTGACCTGTAATGATACATTTGCATGCACCAAAACTCATATCAATATCTCAACGGGTTTTCGATAAATGTAAAATAAACTATTAAAGATGGAAAAATTTAAACACCTCGTATCATGGAAACGGAGCATTTCCGGACCCATGTTAATATGAACTTTTTTTTCCACATTTTTAGATGTAGAATCTGTCCTTAAAATTTCCTCACGACATTCTGTAACACCCTGTATATATATATACAGTGTGTCCAAAAAAGTATGCGATATATGGGAAACTTTTTTATTATTGGTTTCACAGAAAATTTTATTCTTTATAAAAGTTGGTGCTTGTCTTAAAACAATAAATGAGTATTTCAAATTTCACGTACTGCTTTTATTGCGGGAGCAAATGTTATTTTTCCGAAATCGCGTCTAGAGTAGATGCCTTCATGGTACCCCCATCAACGACTACTAAGTCAGTTCGAGCTTCCATATTTATGCCACCCCATACCATTACAGAGCCGCCACCAAAACTTAATCTTGTAGAGAAATGGTTTTGTTCGAAGCGTTCACCTGATCTACGATATATTCTCTGATGACCATCTGGAGATCTTAGGCAAAACCTTGACTCGTCGGAAAATAAAATTTTACTTCATTCTACGAATCCCCAATTTTGATGTTCTCGAGCAAATCGGAGACGTCCTGTCCTATGATTTCTAGTCAACTCTGGGCCTTTAATCGTCTCCGAACAGTTATTTCATATACGTTTATGTGTCGGACCTCTTCCAAACAATTTCTTGCCATAACAGCAGTGGTATTTCTATCCCGTAACACATTCAGAGTTAAAAAAACGATCATCTCTGACATTTGTACTTCGTTTTCTGCCAGATCCTATTCTCCTCGAAAAATTAAAACGTTTCACGGCCCTCTGAACGCTAGATCTTGTACTTCCCAGTAATCTAGCAGCATAATACTGCGACCTTCCGTCATTTACTAAAGTCACTGCTCTTGCTGCATCAGTAGGCGACAGAACCATAATTTTCAGCACTTTAAAATTTAAACACCACAAAATAATTATCATGACAACTGTCAAGATATGACTTAATTTACAAAGCCAGAGCACCCTTAGTTTTAAGTTACAATTAAAATTAAAACTTTGGATTAAATGTGTAGTGTTTTCTTTAAAAATTCATATCTCTTGAACGGAGAAAGGTATCAAGATGAATAAAAAACACATTGTTAAGAATAAATTAGACTCCGTAGAAAAGCGCATTCAGTAGAGTTAAGATTGCAAAATTACTCGACAGGATGTTACAAACTTAGGAAAAAAAACATATTTTTATTTTCCTGTATATTTGCTCACGTATACACTTTTTTAGGAAACTGAAAGAAATTAAGTAAAGTCGATAGATTTATCTACAATTAAAAAAAAAATCATTTACATCGGACTACGGAAAAAGTTATCATACATTAAATTTGATCAACATTTTGAATGGATCGAATTTTATGTCGGTGAGTGTATATAGCGGATTTATTTTAAAAAATACATATTTTTGGTTGACCAAACTTTTGCAACACCCTGTAGGCAAAAAATAGATTATCTAAGAACTACTTTTTCACACTAAAATTATTTACAATTAAGAAACCAGTAGGTAGTTTCTCTAAACAGACAGACTCTATAAAAATATAATGTTGTCTACATCTTTTGTGTTTTTGTTTTTGCAGTTTCCCACGGCACAATTAGGCATTTTAAAATATAATTAAAGACACTAATCACTAATTGTTACAAAACTCGATAAAAATATTAAAATCGAACGCCTTAACATATAAAAATGTCATGTAATTTCATCAGCCAGTCTAACGGCAAGGCTCACACGTGACGTCAATGCGCGTGGCGTACAGAATTGAATGGCCTTACTGAGATACCGTGTGTGTGTATCGTGTGTTTAATATAACATTTAAGAAGGGCTTATTGTTGACAAATAGCTCTAATTTATTTAAGTTAATTAATTTTTATTGTTGAAAGTCAAATCAAACGTTAATATGGATCTGTAACCCTTGAAAGTATTATCTGGGTTGCCAAAAGAACTTTTCAGGGTAGGATTGTCGGTACTAGTTTTGTTTGTACGTCAGCTAAAAATCTTTATCCCTAATCCTAGTCATATCTCCCTAAACGGTACATATATGCCATATTTAGATATTTGCATAAATATTGGTAAATCATGCTTCTACTTTAGTATATCTTTTCAATGACATATTTTTAAATGAATTTCGGTTGGTGGCATAAGATAATATTACAAAGGGGAAAACACTTTGCTCAAAATACCTTGATTCAATAATCCTTTTTTCAGTTCTGTAATATCCAACGGAGAATACAGAGATAGCATGCATGAAAAGACAAATAGAAGATTTGAATTTGATCCTATCTTTGTTTTATTTTCGTTGTTATCGAAATAGTTTTGATGTTTGAGGCAATCAGTATCAATTTAGTTAGATTATTAATAAAAAAATAGAATTAAAACAGTATATTAGTATGTTATAAAAATAGACAATATGAATTTCGAGGTTAATTTATTCATGTTTCATCAGCATCAGCGGTCTTTTTTTTTATATCTAATGTTGATTCAAGTTGATTTCTTGAATCACCGTGTTTATCGCCCAAAAATGCGCTTTTTAGCGGTAAAAGTCGAGATGGGAGCAAAGTATCGAATGTGCAAAGTTTTGAAAACGTTCGTGTAGTATCGGGGCACGTTATTTCACTTTTCGTATGGCCCTCCGCTCGCTTCGCTCGCTACGGGGGCTCAAGACATGGAAACTAACCAGGTGCTAACCCAATCTAACCCAAGACATACCCAAAATCAAGAAAATAATCATTTTGTCGAACGCATCGGGTCCGCCCGGGATTTTCGATATTTGACACATTCGATACTTTGTTGCTTTCCCTAAAAACCATCTGATCCATTGAAGTGGATGGGATTTTACGATATACGAGTAGTTAATGTAAATGATTAATCTACTTGTTATCTGTTACAGAGAGAAACATGAAACATGGTATATTGTTCTAGCAGTTCGCTTTTATAAACGTTTAGGATCATTTATTTATTTCTTATGTCAAAATGTTCCTTTTTAAGTCTTCTTAATGAGTGTCTCACTATGGATGGTTCGCGGTCACATCTTGAAAACTTTGCACTACAGCTTTGCGAAACAAAATCTTATAATTAGAGTCGTCAGGAGAAATTCACAAAAAATATTTGTAAGAGTGAAGAATTGCCACAAGCGGTCTTAAAGGACTTAAAATTTGTTGTTTAATTAAAATGAGCAGACTCTTTCCTATCACTTTTTTATAGTGACATTTTTTTTCGCAGCTTCTCCAATTGCTTATGTAGAAAATACGCTTTTGTTATGCCTTAACCGATTTTTTAAAACTTATTCTCCGTTACAAGATAATTCCATGGGAAATTGTGTGATTTGTCAGAAATTCTATTCAGTTTATTAATTAAATCACAAGATGGCGTCATATACTCTAATAAGTTTTCATTGATTTTTTTACATTTCAAATTGAACGATACAGTTTTGATCAGGAAGGTAATTTAAAAAAAAACACTGAAAACCAGAACCACGCTATTAATTTTCATAGTTGCATATAAAATGGTTTTATGAGCTATAAGCCTCGAGACTTAAATTTGATAATCAAACTTTTGAGGATCAATTATACTGAAGACAACAGCACAAATAACTTCAAAAGGAAACATTTGTAGTGGTAAAATCGGGTTTGCTGGTCACCTAATATTTACCAATTCGTTGATTAAGTTATTTGTTAAAAGTGGTTTATTACCGGAACGGATATGCAAATTTTCTTCAAACATATTAATTTCATTTTATAAAATTTGAAAATTCCTATTCACGATTAATGACCCTGTATACATAATACGGCCAATTATTTGATTATTTAAAATTCCGTACCACAATGGATTGATTGGTGCATTTGAATTTCAGTAAGCACAGGAGGATTTTCCGTTGCTCATATGTGGGTATTGCGACGTTTATAGAATCCCACTATTGTGAAGGTTGCCTTGTATTTTTTCTTAATATCATTTTGTTGCATCTATTGATTTCGTTTTTATTCAATTTTTGAACTGGAATTATTTTAAATGGATGATAGGGTTTTTTCATTTTTGATTAAATCGCTTGTTCTCCGTCATTAGTCATTGGCTTCACCTGCTAAGCTAACTAACATTAAATACAAATGTGTTCATTTCAAATGAAACATTTTTGCATAATCTGACGTCAACTCGAATCGTCGTTTTGTTTGCTCAAAACTGACCAGAACTAAATCTTTTCCGTGTAAAAGTTTTAATATTAATTATCAATATGAGGTGTTTATTTGTGTTATGTACTTCTGTTTCTAATTCAAGTATATTCATTGCATGTAATTTCATTGGGTTTTACTTTACCTCTTGAAAAATTCATCGTCTCTGAACATTATTCCAAAATACCATTTTAACATTAATTAAATTAATTAATTTATGCTACTAGGCATTTATCTGGACAAATTGCTGGTGAATGGGCAGAAAAAGATGTAGATGACAAAGATATGGAAGATAAGTTAATTCAACTGGTTAAACAGATTGTTCCTTATAATATGATGCATAATGCTGAGGCTGAAGCATGCGATTTACTTATGGAAATTGAAAGGCTTGACCTTTTAGAACAATATGTTGATGCAAATATTTATTCAAGAGTATGTCTTTACCTCACTAGGTAAGTAATATAGGCATTATTGCGCAG